>CM026121.1:8172901-8184653 GCA_014825825.1 Bombus turneri | reverse complement strand
CAGGGAGAGAACGACGAAGGAGCGTCCTGGGAGCAAATTAACGACAGGAACTGGGACGCTTCTGAGAACCGTTGGGACGACCACCGTGGGGTTTTTAGTCGGTAAGAGTCCGACACTGCCCGTCGCCTACCAGAGGGCGACCGGGCGTCCATGAGGATTTCCCCATGTCAAAAAAAAAAAAAAAAAAAGTTGAGTTGAGTTGTAGCAGCTGAGTTGGGCAATTGAGTTGGGCAGTAGAGTTGAGCAGTTAAGAAGTTGGAAGCCGAGTGTTAAGACGTACGACGATATTGTAGTCAGTTTGTTTTGAGTATTGCTTGTACGAATAAACCTAAACTTAACTTTGAATAAGCCATCCTTTCTAAGTCCTTGCTCTAGACAACACACACACATTTGTAAGTTATTACATATATATACGTATTTAAGATACACAATAGAAAATTATACAATATTCTCATGATAGAATGTTCGGATGATGTATGTACGCAATGTATAATCGAGGCTATATTGTATATCAAAATAACAAATAATATTCTACCAAAGGTTAATAGAAGTAGGCAGCACGAAAATAAGAATTTATCATGAGAGTATCATGAGAATAATAAGAACAATTTTATTTGCAAATAGTTTAGAAATAAATAGTTCCCTGTAACTGAATTTATACTTCTCTACATTCTATAAACGGTAAACTTTTTAGGAAGTGGATTCTACGAATATTCCAAACGTTCTTTTTATGGATTCATTTTTCGAATACTTTTTTGTAATTTTGTAAACGGAAAAAATAATAAATTTAACTAGCAATATAAACGAGTTAAAAATGAATTGTAATGTTGTCATTGTGCTTTATTGTCAATATCGAGCAATTTAAAAACAGAGTCTTTCACCGTTGAAAATTCAACGTAGATTCTATTTATGAAATTTGAATTCGTCGAACAAAGCGTTTCATACTTTGCACATAAAATGATTACTTCTAGTGTCAGTTTGACTCATTTTATAAGTTTTGGTCCATCTTCTTCTCGTAGTGATTAATTCCTTCCTTGTAATTTAAACGTGCGTAAGTTAAATATATAGGGTCTACATACAGGTACTAGCCAGCCAAACGATAAATATGTGGGAAAAATGAAGGGATACACAATTTTATTATTTTTTATAACCAACGTAATAACGTACATCAATATTCAGGTGAACCAGTATTAGAACCCTAATTTCCCGCTCCTAAGACGTTTTTCAATAAATATAACGTATTGGCGTCGTAATACAATTACAATCTGTGGTGTAAGTTAATTTATTTGTTTGTCTTGTTTTGAAAGTTTTGAAAGTTACTTCCCTACTTCGTAAGTTCAAATCCGTTTATTTGAAACTTAAACACGTTATTTAGGAAATTGCTCATTGTTTTGTAATTATAGGAATGGAACTTATTCACTTGAAAATTAAGCTACATCTGGAATAGTAGATAGTAACAGTCGTATTAAACACGCCTCTTAAACTTGTTGGATAAGAAATACTGGTAAATGTAAAACTGTACGCAACATTTAAACATATCTTTTATTTCCTGTCTTATATAATCTTGAGAACTTAAAAGAAACTATGTATTATATAACATAAATGATTAAAATTATATTAATGTATGAAATATAAAAGTATATTACGAAAGAATATGTCACATTCTGTTCGAAAAATTAGAAATCATCATTTTCCGGAAAATATTGTAAGCGTGAAAAATTAAAACATATGCTATCATGCTGGTTGAAAAATGTTGTAAAAATGTTCCCGCGTCAATTTTTTTCGTATACTTAATATTTACGGTAAAAGCATTGACCAGTAACGGTGTGAGCACCCTGCATAAAGCGACTAAGCACTAAGTACATATTGACTTTAGCTATTTCCAACAGTTCTCAACGAATGTTTACAACAGTATGAACTGAGAATATTTGCATTTCATGTTATTATAAATAATTGACATCGTTATAAGTTTGTGTATTTAGATTTTATTCAAAATGATCGTATAATTTCATCAAAAAATAGTGGGATCAGCAATTCTAGTATCAAGTTTTCGCATTTTTAAATAGTTTTTTGGATTTGGATGTATACATCCTAAAGCGATATTAAGCTCTTCCATCCATACAGTTATGCGCCGATTTGATAACACAAGTTTTCGAATCCATAGAATGTTCTCATTGGTCTGCCAGGTAAAAGGTGAATCCTCATGCGCTTCATGTTCTATTCGCTTTCTACTACTTTTTGAAACCTATTCAACCTATTGTAAATGACTGGTGGCTTCATAGTATTTCCTCCATATCCTTTTTTTAGCATATCAACAGCTTCAGTTTCTTTTCTCTCACGTTTTAGGACTAATTTTGTCTTAATACGTTGTTTTTTACAAAAAATATCACCAGCCGCTTTTGAAACGTGTGACGGTTGAAAGAAAAATAGGCGTGCTAAAGATGTCATAGCGACGAACAGCTTACCATAGGCTCGCGAAATTTAATCTGTTTATAGATAAGACTATAAACTGTATTTCTTGCCCGACCAGAAAAGTCATTCTGCGAACTTTCTCAACAGTGAAGCATACTAAGTAGTAACAACTTGTCTTTTTCGACAGAAAATAAGTAGTACTAAAGTTGCGATTATTAAACACAGATATCTTGAAAATAAAAATTTAGAATAATCCTGATGTTATTCTCTATTTTATTAAGGTGTATATGCCGTCTGGCGCCTTACAAGATCATTATTTAGGAGAATCCTATTTAGAAGGCTCCATTTGATACCGTTACGTGCTATCGATCAGTTGTCGATGATCACTGGACTTAGGAGAATATGAACCCACATCGACATGTGTTGCTGACTACGAAAGTATGAATGACGCATGAGAGATTACCAAATCGCTACATAAATCTACTGCGTTAATCAAATTATTTACACCATCATAATTATATATACTACTATATACACGAGTATTCGGGCACTTCGGGAAACTGTTGAGGAAATAGTGGGTTGGTATGGTCACTAGTTCCTACAACCTCGGGACCAGCGCACAACAGCGACATTGCAGCTACGAGGCTCGCGAAAGCAAGGTTGTCCGCGTTGGAGGAGGAGAATACAGCCCTTCGCCAAGAACTATCTTGAAGGGCTGCTTGTGCTCACGAGTGCCCACGGTGCAGCGGCTGGGCTTCCAAGTCTGGCGACAGTGCGCGTATCGACGCCCTGGAGAAGAGGTTCGACGAGTTCGAAACCTTCATAATAAGGACCATCGAAAAGCGATTTGGAGGCCGAAGACTACGCACTCCTGAATCCCGACCTAAGGCGGTTCACTCTGCCACTCGTCGCACCACCCAAACATCGGCGCTCCCGAGGAAGCAGGAGGGCGGCGAATGCAGGGTGGTAGAACCCAGGAAGAAGGGGAAAAAGAAGAAGAAGAAGAAGACGAGGAAGACTGTCGCCGCTGGAGAAGAGGCGAAGAAAGGGGCGACTACGGTTCCACCAGAGGCAAGAACGACAGGCGCGCCGAAATCGAGCGCCGCCGCCACAATAAAGAAGGGGCCGACGCAGGCATCTAAGATGGCCACGCTCCCTCGCACATCGCGAACATCCGCGGTGACTTTAACACTGAGCGAGGGAACAAAGATGTCGTACGCCGACTTGCTTGCAACGGCCAGGCAGAAGATCCCGCTTACGGAGTCCGTCGACACGAAGAAGGCCATGGTGGGAGCTATTATTATAAGGATCCCTGGAGAAAAGGACAGGGGAAAGGCGTCACTGCTCGCGACGCGCCTGGCCGAGGTACTAGACCCGACCACGGTAAGAGTCGCGGCTCCAACGAGGACGGAGGAGCTGAGAGTGATCGGGATAGACATCTCGGTCAATAAGGAGGAGCTGCGGCAAGCACTGGCCTCGGCGGCGGGATGTGGCAGCGCGGAGGTGCAAGTCGGAGAGATCCGCGCCTCCAGGAACGGCCTTGGGTCCGCGTGGATAAAGTGCCCGGTGGCTGGAGCCCGGAAACTAGCCCGGGAAGGAAAAGGACTGGTCTAAGGCGAGGGTCATAGCCACCCCAAAAAGGCCGCTACAGTGCTATAGGTGCCTGGGGTTGGGGCACGTACGCGCGACTTGCGTGTCCACCGTGGATCTGGGGCATCTGTGCTACAGGTGCGGCGGAGGCGGTCATCGTGCCGGGGGATGTCCTGCTTCTGCACCAAAGTGCCCCCTGTGCGAGTCGCTCGGGGCGCCTGCCGACAACAGAATGGGCGGGGCGGCATGTGTTCTCCCGAAGGTCAGGAGGAGGCGACCCATCCGCGAGCCAGCCGCGGAAACACAGCAAAGGAGCACCGCCAAAGCAGGGGTATATGGCCGGGAGGAGGCTATGGAGTTGAACGACTAAGCTCAAGCGCCTCCTCCAATGATGCTTAGGAAGATCCAGACGGGCGCAAGATCTGCTCCTCCAGACCGTCCGGGAGAGCGAGGTTGCCCTTGCTGTGGTGGCTGAGCAGTATCGTGTCAATGACTCTCCAAACGGAGTCGTGGACCTGAATGGATTGACGGCCGTAACGTGGACGCCAGCGCTGGGTACCCCCGGCGTCCTACTCGAGCGTGGCAGCGGCTACGTTGCGGTCGGGTGGGCTGGAATAACGGTGGCGGGAGTCTATGTTTCCCCTAACAGTGGCATAGCCGCGTTCGGGGACTTCCTGGACGGAGTTGTAGAATACATCAGAAGATGCTTTCCCCGTCAGGTGCTCGTCCTCGAGGGCTTCAATGCCCACTCAACGCAATGGGGAAACGCCAGGACGAGCGCCCGGGGAAGATGGCTGACCGACTGGGCTGCGGGTCTCGGGCTCCTACTGGCAACCACGGGCTAGATGAGCACTTCCGTGGTGTGGAGAGGATCCTCCGTGGTCGACGTCACGTGGGCTACCTCCGAGCTGTATCGGAAGATCCACGACTGGAGAGTGGCCGAGGGGGTTGAGACCCTGCCCGACCACCTTTACATACGGATGGAGGTGGACCTCGACGAGGATACCAACACCCGAAGGGTAGCGAGCCGTTCCCGCCCACCACCAAGACGACGCATCAAAGGAAAGGACAAAGAGATGCTGCGGGCGGCAGCCATCGTTTCTTCCTGGAGCTGGGACGCCTGTGGGACAACCACGTTGGGAAGCGTCGACGAGGAGGCGGAAAACCTCCGAAGATACATGAGCGCGGCGTGTGATGCCTCGATGCCGCGCTCCGTTCCGGGTGGTAGGCGCGACCGCTGCGTATACTGGTGGACGCTAGCGATCGCGAAGGTGCGAGTGAGTTGCGTCCGGACCTGCAGAAGACTCTTAAGGTCCCGCCGTCGTAGGTGGACACGCGACGAGGAAGAGATCACCCGCAGCTACGAGGCCTACAGAGAGACGAGACGCACTCTTCAGCGAGAGATCAAGATCGCGAAAGCTCGGTCCTGGGCGGAACTGATCAAATCGGTCGGATCCGATCAGTGGGGGCGGCCTTATAAAATGAAGACGAAGAAGTTGCGACCTTCGCGCCCACCCCTGCTGACCGCAAACATGGATCCGGTGTTGTTGGCCAACGTCATCGGGACCATGTTTCGCGGCAAAATAGCAACGCGAGACAGTCAGGGCCATCCTTCCCCTCCGACGGCGACGGCGACGAGACGGAGACGACGATGACGACAGTGGAGTGGAGCGAGGAGCTGCGAGTCACCGAAGAGAAGCTCTTCGAAGCGACAAAGAGGATGGCATCCCGCGACGTGGCACCGGATCCGGATGGAATCCCAGGCCGAGTTTGGGTGGAGTCGATCGACATCATGGCTCCTCGCCTACGACATTTGTTCACCAGATGCCTAAAGGAGGGGGTCTACCCCCGGACATGGCGGACGGCGAGATTGGTCTCATTGCGGAAGGAGGGCCGTCCGCTGGACTCGCCGTCCGCTGGACTCTCCGTCCGCGTACAGGCCGATATGCCTGCTCGACGAGGTGGGCAAGTTGCTCGAAAGAGTAATTGCCGCCCGTCTGGAGGCCCATATGTCGGGGCGTGTGCCCGGATGGCACGACAGCCAATATGGATTTCGCTGGGACCACTCGACGATGAATGCGGTGAGGTCACGGTATTTCTCATGCGGATATGAGGAGATATTTTCTGTTATTAAATAGGTTTTGGAGTTTGATATTTATTTGATCCACACAGATTTGGTTTTTATATTCTGTATTGGACCACCATGTACAGCCATATGAACACACCGGATACACTCAGATAATTAACACGTGGCGGACGCAAAAAAAAAACAGCGTCATTAGAAGTCGTACCAACTTTGCATGCAGGAACTAGTGATCATACCAACCTAATATTTTCTTCAACGTTTTTCAACCTGAATTAAAACTGCAGCGGATGACTTCAAAGCTTATTTTAACAAACTTCTGCAAGACATGGGGTTTAAATTGGACAACGATTATAATGCCGATTAGACAATAATGATGTGGAAAGCAGTACCAGAAGAAACTTTGATTTTTAGCCGTGCGAAATCAACAGGAAACCAAAAAATCTGCGAAGATCACGTTACTGCACTTTTTTGTGCAAATGCTACCGGATGTCACAAGTTGCCAGTAGTAATAATTGGCAGCATTGCGGAACCGTAAAGTTCATCTATTTTGAATACAGATATCTTCCCAACTATCTACAAAGTAAACACCAATGCTTGGATGGACAGTACCATTTTCATTCAATGGTTCGAAGGACATTTCTTGAAATCAGTTAAAGAAAGACAAAAGAAGAACTGGCGCAGAGAGAAAACGTTGTTGTTACTAGATAATGCTACATCGCTTCACAATCTGAACGATCTAGATGAAAAAGATGAATTCGTTACAGTTATGAGTTTTCCACTTGACGTATCACTAGTCATACAACCAATGAATAATGAAATAATTGCCTGCTTCAAGCGAATGTACCGAGAAGAATTGTTGGTAACACTAATGCTATTACCAATCTGGAAAATGGAAGAAGAAGTGATTCAGACCCATAAAAAATGAACCTTGTGGGATAGTTGCCACATGGTACATGATGCTTGGTCATATGTCGACAATGCAATACTAAAAAGCGGGTGGGACATCCTTTTCGGGCGTGAAAGCATTCGGTGTGAGGAATTCTCACAAATATTAATAAAAGACGTAGATAAACAGTTGAATTGCTGCATACCTTACCTGGATGCGAACGATGCAATACAACCGGTGTGTTAAACTGGTTTAAAATTGAAAACATACGTGATATAGTCATAAAGATATGTACCGACGAATTTCTTGGAGATTTTGGAAACGATAATCTTAATCAAGTAAACATAGATATTGTCGAAAATGAAGTTGGGCCTTCTCATTCGAAGATTCCAATGAGTAGCTAACATGGTTTGAAGCACAAAATGAATGTAACTTGGCGGAATTGCTTATATTAAAACATGTATATTAAAAAATATGTTATGAAATATAATATGCTGTAAGGAAAGTGTGGAACGCGTACGACTTTATGTAGCGTTCAATTGTACCAAATGATTTGTACTATATTACACTCAGTAAAGAAGAAACTGTTGTTCTATTATTCAAAAACGTTTATCATTATTAGTTCGCTAATCAGGATTCTACTATATATGGAAGACAAGGAAAGACGCGCAATGGTATTCTTGTATTTATGTTCTCTTTGAACTTTATTCTTTCAATTTAGCAAACTGGAGTTAAAGTAATTATTAAATTAAATGTTTATAGGGAATTTCGAGATGGATCGATGAATGTATTAAACAAATATATGGTCGTGCGAAAAAATGATGATGAACATAAAATCTTATTTAAATAATGACTTTCAGAAGAAACGTTATCTATCATTGCGTGAGCTGCTCCAAATAGCATAACCTTGCCCTGCGTAGTTCTTTTCATAACAGTAATAACGAAGATATTTAGGTGTTCCGATTTGTGTATCCCATTCTGTATATCAGCAGATATTTATTAGTGCGAGTACCTACCAAAGCCGGTAGATACGCGACTAATCAATGCAAAACTTGCATTGGACCTAAATTTATATTGATAAAACTATATGATATAGAAAAAAATACATATATAAAATGGGCTTCTTTTTTCCTCTCATCTGTCTTGTATTCTTTACAATTTGTCATATAAAACGAAAAGGAAATTCTAATTGTAAGTAATTAACTAAATGTAGTGATTGGAGATGGCGACTTCGTCGATGTAAATGACTCCGAAATATGTTAAAGAAAACAAATGTCGATAGTCATTAATAATTATTATTACAAGTATTTTCGAAGATTTACTGTTGAAGTGGTCGACACATCTAAGAAAACTCTACATCTGGTTTTTGGTTTTCTCAAGCACTGAAGCCATCGACAGCGCATAGACAAGGGACTGTCGAGGACAAATCAAAAGCGGTGCACGTGGCTTTGTCACAGACGAAATCCGACATAAACAAAGCGATAAGATATCGAAATTCCAAGCGCCTTAGCATAAGCGACATCCAGTCACCCTATCCGTTCTCAGAAATATATGATCGAAGCCTTTTTCCACTTCCACGAATAAAAGAATTTAAATACTCCCCCTAAAAGCATCCAAGTCAGTCTTGAACAATCACGCCTAGAGCTCGAAAGTGTATCGCAAACAAGAAAATAAAGTTTCTTTTATTTTTCTTAAATCTCTTTTTTATTTTACGTGACAGCTTCAGGGTTTTTCAGTTATAGAGTAACACTGCTAGCGTGCGGATCTGGACCAGCTCATTCATTGTATTCCTTCTCTGTATTTACACTTCAGCTTAAAATATATATTTTTTCTATCTTACAATTTATCCACGCGTCTCTTTGCATTTCATATACATCTAATAACCTCAACATTTACGAATTCCTGAATGTTACGTCTCGCGCTCCTCACAAGTCACGCCGTCTTTTTTTTCTTTAATTTGTACTTAACAATGTGTTCAACTGGACATTCGGTTAATTTTTCTAGCTTTATTGCTAACTAACATGTGGAAGGCTACTCTCAGCGAGATTGCATCTTCCACTTTGTTATCCACGTGTTATTTAGCAATTAAGCTAGAAAAATATACCGAATGAACAAATTAAATAACACAAAAAAACTCACTAAAACTCCATTCTTAGTATATTACATCCGAATATTACATGGTAAATAAGAAATATTTAATATAAACAGTGATACGCCACGAGGCGTATTATAGATCGTATTTCTAACCGTCGCTCGCGGTTCTATAGCGTCGCAGATAGTTCGTTTTATCTGCCCGACGAGGGGCAAACAATGTATCGATGAACGTGTCACGTCGGAGACACAAGAAATCGCGAAATTAACAGATCGCCGGTAATTTCCTCGCGTCCCAGTTCGAACGAAATAATTCTTTCACGAATAAGGTGAAGAAAATTAACTTCGTATATGAAAATGGGCTTTTATTGTAAATCCAACAGAGTGACGGTTCAAAGTGTTACACCAAAAAATGAACAGAAAGGAACTCTAGTACTGACTTGGGATCGTTTTTTATATCAACTGTTTAGTTCCTGTGGTGGGGTGATCGCTGGAAGCCGGTCGCATAGGTATGCTGCTACTGCTTAGTTACAATTTTTGATGACTATGGTATGCAAAGAATGTGATTATCCTAGCGCTGTATTCCGAGACGCCTGTGACAAACGCATAGTTGTAACCAAGCAGCGAGTTCTAGAAACGTCGATTTCGGACCGTTACTTCATACACATAAAGGTGGCACACGTGATCATAGGGAAAACGGTGGCGTGATCCGAGCGTAGTGGGGGTCGTCTCTCCGAGAAAACAAAGAAATGATCTAAGGGCGATCAGTCTCATTTGAAAATTCAAACGGCATACATCGAGAGGTCTAACGATTAAAATTAAAATTGCCTAGTCTAACGAATTCAGTGAGAGATATCGTAAAGTCGGGTCGAATTTCTGTAACGCATTAACTGTATTCATCGCTAAACAATTTGTGACGTCTTTATTATTACATAATTTATTGTTGAATATAGCTATATTAACCTATTAATACAGTGTTAAATTCATTGAACCACCTCTGTTAACTGAACCGAAATAGGAGAATGACTAATTCGCGGCGTCAATTATACGAATCGTAGCAAGAATTTACGCCTCTCGCTAACCCGTTTCCTCGTGAACGCGTCTCTCCGGGAACGGTCGTAACAAACAGCTTCATGCTCAATGTTATCATAGATGAGTCACTCATGTTAGAAATTGAAAAAGATAGACTATTTGTTACATTTAAAACGTGATCAAAGAAAGAACTCGACAACCAATAAGTAACGACTCTTCCCATTGATTGACCCATGACTAACTTCTGACTGTAACTCACGACTTTCAGCACAAAAATGTCATTTCATAGCACACTTTTTTCTTTCGACTGCCGAAGCGTGCACACGTGTGTCTAGTGCCCAGTGAAGTTCACAATAAGTGACGACCTTCGGTCGAAAGTGAGTGAAAATCAGAAACAAACCGAGTGTTTTATAAACTACTCGTGGAAAATCCAACTTTCCCAATCTCTAACTCAAATCATAGCCTCTCGACTAGTTATTTCAATTTGAATTAACTAGCTCGAAGATGGCCCAAGTAACTAGATCAAGCCCTCACGAATAAAACCACAACCGTACCGTTCTACCTCCTCCGTGGCAAAACTATAATGATAATATCATCCTACTTCAAAACCACACCAACTGCATAAAAAAACGCAAGCTTGATTCAGACAAAAAAGATGCAAACACTAATCAGAACAAACTGACAACAAGACACATTACCACTCACAACAGATTCTCAATATTAAAATCTACAGACAATTCTATGGACATAGTTAATACACCAACAATTCAACACACACAAAAAATCCTACTCCTCCACCAATCTTCATTGATGATGTTATCGACACTCAAACTATGATAAAGTCCATCGGGAAAGATGTCAACAAAGAAGATTATTAACTAAAAACTAAGAACAATCAGGTTAAAATACTGCCAACTAATCCAGACTCCTGTAGAAAAATAACAAAACAGCTAAAAACCCTGAATGCCAAATTCCACACTTATCAACTAAAACAAGAAAGACCCTTTCGAGTGATACTACGCAACCACTCTGCTAACTTAGATGAACTGAAATACGAACTCCAAAATCGTGGCCATGAAGTTACTAAGCAATGTAAGACACAGAATCACAAAAATCCCACTATCATTATTCTTACTTGATTTAAAGCAAAAGCCAAATAACAAAGAAATCCATAATATCAACCGATTAATGAACTCGGTAATAAAATTCGACCATCTTTTACAAAAAAAAGAGACAGTTCAGTGTAAAATTTGCCAGAGATACGGCCACACGCAAAAATATTGCAAACGTAATTACTGCTGCGTCAAATGTGCAGGTCCTCACTCTACAGATCAATGCACTAAATCAGCAGAAACTCCTGCGAAATGTATCCACTGTCAAGGAGACTACCCTGCGAACTACAAAGGATGCTCAGCCTACAAGATCTTATATAATAACAAGTACCCCCAACCCAGAGTTAAGAACCTCACAATTCCAACACCCAGCCCTTCAATATCCTATGCACAGGTAGTTCAAGGAGAACAAAGCAGGCCGATAATCCATAGTACTCAACCACAAATTAGCGTTCCCGGTTCACAAGACGCGGAAAACTTCAACATCAACAGACTTGAAAAATTAATAGAAAAACAATCTGAACAAATAAACAACTTGCTACC
>CM026121.1:8138573-8161255 GCA_014825825.1 Bombus turneri | reverse complement strand
GACCATCAATTTGGATTCAGAAATAAACACTGCACAGTAGAACAAATGCACAGACTCGTGAATGAAATCTTACAGGCACTGGAAACAAAACAATATTGCACGGCACCCTTTGTGGACATCGAAAAAGCATTCGACAAAGTTAACCACGAAAGACTCCTTCAAACAATCAAAGAGCAATTTCCAAAACAAATCTACAAATCACTCAGATCTTACCTAAACAATAGAACCTTTATAGTAAAAATAAGGGATGCATATTCGGAAATCAAGAATATCAAGGCAGCAGTACTGCAAGGAAGCGTACTAGAACCAATACGATACACATTATACACGGCAGACATACCAACAACTGTTAACAGTAAAATACTTACGTTCGCGGACGATACGGTCATACTAGTGAGGCACACAAATCCATAAACGGTTGCCGCACTACTACAAGAACGCATCACAGAAATAGAAAAGTGGTTGCAAAGAAAACAAATAAATGCGAACACCAGTAAGTGCAACCACATAACATTTGCACTTCGAAAAGGAGTAATACCAGATATCCAACGGAACGGCGCCCACATAGCACAAACAAAGCAAGTTGAATATCTGGGAATACATTTAGACACACACCTTACATGGAAGCATCACATAAAATCAATAATAAACAGAATACGTGAAATAAGGAAAAAGATGTACTGGTTAACCAATAGAAAATCTAAATTAAGCAGAACGAATAAACTAAATATGTAAAAACAATAATCAAACCAATTTGGACATACAGAGTCCCACTATGGGGGACGGCAGCAATGAGTCACATAAATAAAATAGAGACAGAACAAGCAAAAATTTTAAGAACAATAGTTAATGCTCCATAGTACGTCAGGAAGGAAGATATACGAAAAGATCTAAAAATTCCAACAGTCAAGGAGGAAATCGCTAAATACGCAAAAAAGTACAAAAAAAGAATTGCAGCACACCCAAACCAGCTTGTTGCTGAAACAAATGAAACCATAATAGAAAGAAGACTGAAGAAGAAGCATCCCGCAGACCTCACAATAGAAATGCAATAAACAACCTGGAAGATGGAACCCCGCTGGAGGTAACCATCCACATGCTATATTTTTCAAGTTATAACATTTTACCAAATGTCCCTCTGGACAAATTGTAAAATTCAAACAAATAAATAAAAAAAAAAAACTTTCGACAGAAGGTCGTCACTTATTGTGAACTTCACTGGGCATTAGAGACATGTGTGCACGCATCGGCAGTCGAAAGAAAACTCAAAGTTGTAGTATTAAATATACAATTTACTCTAACTTTATTTTTACACAGTTTTCCTAACGTTTCTATTTGGATGTCGAAGTGCTTTTCTTCTTTCCAGAACGAGTCTGCCCTTTTATCAAGTTTCTAAAATCATTAAAACATATTATGTAATAAGGTAGTAATGGAGAGATCGTCCAGAAAAGAATTCTTTCGTTTCCTTTGTATAATTTTCTCGAAATTAACAAAGTACAGTCACGGTATCTGAGGCGCTCCTAAAGTATTCCTGATGCTGCTCACTAGATATGTTAAAAAATGGATAGAACTGCCTTGCAAGAATAGTATCATTTTTATCATCACAGAAAGCCTAAACTTAAAAGAGTTATTGAATGCAACTAGTCAAATTTTTCATTTGGCTATACATTAATTTACATTATTACACACTACACTATAAAAGGATACCTTTAATCAATCCTTGGATAAGTTCAAACAAATTTATTGTAGTCCATTTTTTTTTCTTTATTTTTTATTTCATATGGATGTATGTGAATATTTTAATGTGCAGTGTTCAATAATTTGCGTGGGAAATGTCTGTGGTTCATGCAAGGCAGAGTTCTACCACATTCAGTAGCACCTTAACATTTAGTGCTTGTGAATGGTAATTTCTCTGTGGACATTTTTGGACTGGAAAATCATGGCGCGTGCGCAAACCTTGTAGAAACATTTATACATTTATATGTGTTTTTGTTTATTAATTATTTATGGCGAAAAAGGATTAGAGGAAACGCTAATCCTCAACTCCAAAATTTCATATGCGGTTTTATAGAACAGTTTTCGATATGCTGATATGAATTTCAATGAGAAGACAGGTTTAATATTTAATCTGCGATTTTTCTTATAAAATATTACGCAGAATGGTTTACGTCTCATAGTCTTCTTGTGTATGACTTGTACGAGGTAGTTTGCTACCCATATATCATTCGATTTGAGGATCGCTATGCATTTCGCTGCTCGATCTGATCTACTTTCGTTCGTGTACGGATGTTTGCTCGCGCACAGGGATATTTCGGCAGATTTTTAATTGTGGATAACTAAATGACAAAGCCAAAAACTCAATTTTTTAGCCTTGATTTTTGTCTTATTCTAGCTTTGAGAATCACTCTTTATATTTTTTCACATCTTTAACTGAGCACCCTGTATATGAGCATACAAGATTAGAAAAATAATTCTAATCTCATTCTAAGCATCTTCAATAGCCTTATATCGTAGGAAACTCAAACAAATTACGTTGGTGCAATGAAGCACACATATTCTCAAGTCTCCAACAATTGTGTTTGGGTTATTTTGTAAAGGCCACAGTATTGCGGGTTTTCCGAAGAATTCCAACGGGGAGGCCCGGTGTCCTATATATATATAGGCTTGGGATTCCTCCCCTTGGAATTCTTTAGAAAATTTCCCAACACTGTCTTTGTAAACTAAATCGATCCTTGTAAACTTTTAGTGTTTATAAGTCTTCATAAATTAAAGCGGTCTTCATAAATCTTTAGTCGTTATAAATCCTTGTGAATTAAACCGATTATAGTTGCTCGAGCTTTGCGATAATGGGCTTGGGCTCGAGGCGACAACTAGTCGCCAAACGTAGCCGCGGTCATGGGATGAACGTTTTACCTAACATAGGTATAGAATTGCACAGCCCCCCTTAAAAGAAATAGTTGTACCGACACCTAACAGTAAACATTCCAACGGTCTCTGCCCCGTGGCTCGCCACACACAGACCCTATTCTTCGGGCAAGATGATGGCCAGATGTCGATGCATCATTCTCAGTATATTTTCAGCTAGCCTGTGGACGCACTATAAATCTTAGGAGGTAGTTAACTAAGGTCCTTTAAACGGACAAACAGTCTTTGTCCTAACAGTACTTAAATTTATCACCTACTACGGGAATATAACTTTCACACTTCGAAAACAATCCTGCCCACAGGTGATCATAAATAATATTCCAATACCAAACAAAGATTCAGTCAGATATCTGGGCATGATTCTAGACAGAAGAATGACATGAAAACGGCACATCGTAGATAAATCCAAAGAACTGAAAACAAAACTAAAAAAAATTCTACTGGTTCATTGGCAGACGCTCCAATTTAAACATGCAGAATAAAATAATGCTATACAAAGCCATATTAAAACCTGTTTGGGCCTATGGGATACAACTATGGGGGACAGCAAGCAACTCCAACATAGAAATTTTCCAACGAATCCAATCAAAAACTCTAAGATCCTTAATAGATGCACCTTAGTATGTTACCAACGAAACAATACATCGCAACCTTAATATATCCACAGTCAAAGAAGAAATAACCAAGTTCAGAAATAGGTATAACTGGTGGTTAACAACCACCAAAACCCATTAGTTACCCAATTACTTGACACGACGGATCAAATCCGCAGACTAAAAAGAAAATACCCCTTAGATTGAAGCATTAGATTCAACTAGAATCAAACATACTATAAACTTTTATAATCCAAGTTACAGTATCACGCCATAAGAATTTACTTAAAATTCTGTATGAGAATTGGTTGTAAATAATCTACTAAATAAATAAAAACTACCAACATAGAAATTAACCAATTAACAGCAACGTCCATTTCCCTCACTTTCCGAGCGAGTGTTATCCTCGACGAATCTGATGATCTCGTGGCCTAAGACACACCCCATCATAGTTTTCCTCTGCAGCATCACTGTGACGGAGACATTCTCGTGCGAGCTCATCAGCGAGAAAACCGACGTCTTTACGATCAATGAATACTTCACGTTTTTAAGAAAGGGTCAAACTTATATTTTGGAGGAAAGTACATTATGCTATTCCGTTGACCGCGGATTCGTTATCGAACCTAAGACCATTGTCATTAGTGTCTCTAATCACCGCGGTTACTTGTCAATTTTGTAATACTCACACTTGTGCTAATCAACATTACCTCGATTGTATAACAACGATGGCTAATTCCAATGTAGATACATTACACACCCCTAACCCTAATCATAATGACAACTCGACATACATAAACATTTTCATTACTTGTAAACACAATGCTGCCGCAGGAATAACGTAACGCTGCTGCCGTGATGATATATGTGATCTGTAAACTGCGGATATTTATGCAAATTCATATTTTTATAAATACAATTACAAGAGGCACTATGCAGAGATAATAAATACTGTACTTTAGATATTTTAGATATTTTACATATTTTTACATACTATATCAATTTTATGGACCTTCGTATATTTAATTTTATAGATAAATACATAAAAATCTACAATTTAATGATCACTCGGCAGAGATCTTACAGCCCTGTGTTAGGACAAATGAGATTATGTAAAATAAGAATGTGTGATTTATGTGTAACAATTATTGGTATTGCTTTAATTCAGCGTCAATTCTTCTTGAATATTTTTGTTAAAAGTAAATCTGTCGTTTAATAGTTTAATTACATTAACTTTATTACTATATAAATATGAACTTTCCTTACCTCATCTTTGATGGAATTGTATGAACAAGATGTTGCCAATTCTTGAAGCGATTCTGCCATTAATGCTGCCTACAAAATTTCATATGCTGTATACTTGTTTATTATTATGTCCATGCTGAATGTTACTTCCTCTTTCATTCCATAAAGATATATGTTTCTACCTCACGATGGAAACAAGTGCAGTGATGATTTGTGGTAATAACTTTAGCAGAACTTATAAGAGCCCACCACATCGCTGATACAGCTATTTTAGAATGAAAAATTTCTGTCACATCCTGTGATGATATTATCTCGAAATATACATTATAAAGTGTACTTATTATTATCGTAAAATGCATCGCTAGTTCCAGCATGAGTTGATAACCATATATATGGTTAAGTTCGCGCGAAATTTTTACAATTTCAAAATGCATTTGCCTTGAACAGATTAAAAGAAAAATATTATAAGAAAAATTTTATTATATATATAAGCTTAGGAACTCACTGTTAATGATGTAATAAGAGAAATTACACTGTATATTATTGTAAATATATCAAATATACCTTGTGATTTGGAGAAAGTGCTGAAGGTAATGTTTTTGATTATAATAATCTCTTACAAATACAAGCTTACGTGCCCTTTGTGGTTGCATCTTATACCTCATGTTAATATCATTTTCATTTGGTACCTGCCGTACTTCACTCATTGCTATGTTCATCTTGTGCAATTTATCCCTTAAAATTCTGATGAGGAATTAGTTAATGTTCTCCGTATGAGACTGACCACAACACACATACACACATAAACAAAGCAAATCTTTAATATTATATATAAATGCTTAAAGAGTTAGTTGTTTATAAAACAAAAAAAATAATTTGCTCATAAAAGTGAGACAAACATAAATTTGCTTGGTAATTTATACATGGAACACACATCTCAATGATTTTGAAATATATTGTCAAGGTCAACATCCTGAATAATTTTATTGATATGCATTCTTATATATGTCGAAGATGAAAGGACATCGGACCTCCCCGTTGGGATTCTTAGGAAAAGCCGAGACAATGAGCTTAGGTTCGAGGCGACAGATAAAACGCCGAGCGTAGCCGCGGTCACGGGATAAACATCTTGTCTAAACAGAGACTCTATCCTTCGGGCACGATGATTACCAGATGCCAACGCATCTCTACAGCTAGCTCGAGGACTCGCTATAAATCATAGGATTTGGTTACCAAAGCCTTTCAAACGAACAAACAGTCTTTTCTATCACCTTAGACGTGAGGATGCCGGGGATCGGGTTTCCCCACGTGGAACACTTCCCGCCAGCAACGTTCTTCCAAGATCGGCTAGTATCCCTTTCGGGCCACCAATACAGAAATTAGCCAATTAACGGCAACGTCTATTTCCCTCACTTCCTGAACGAAGGTCGTCCTCAGCGAATCCGATGATCTCGTGCCCTTAGACACATCCCATCACAGTTTTCCTCCGCGGCATCACCGCGACGGAAAAGTCATTCTCTTTCAAGAGGTCGCATTAGCCAGTCATACAGTGTTCTTACGATCAGTGTGTAAAGACTAATCGAGTGATTCTCGTATTGTGGAAAAAGTAAGTCGAGTGTGTGTTTCGTACTCGAGGCAAAACATAACTGTTATCCCGTTGATCGCGGATTCGCTTCCGAACCCGAGGCCATTGCCACTAGTGTCGCAAGCGTCTAACCACCGTGAATAATTGTTAGCTTTATATCAAACCCATTATTGTAATAGACTACACCTGCGTTGTACCGCACCAATGTCTAATCCAAGTGCAGATTCATTTGACGCCCACAACCCTAATCCTAGTGTTAATCCGACATATATATATATGTCGGAGATGAAAAGACATCGGGCCTCCCGGTTAGAATTCTTAGGAAAAGCCGAGACAATGAGCTTGAGTTCGAGACGCCAGACAAAACGCCGAGCGTAGCCACGGTCACGGGATGGATATTTTGTCTAGTGGAAGTATAGAATTACTTAGCCCTCCTTAAGAAAACATAACAGTACCAATGCTCTACAGTGCGCATTCCAACGGGCGCTGCCACGTGGCTTGCCACACGCAGACCCTATTCTTCGGGCAAGACGATTGCCAGATGTCGATGCATCTTCACAGGACATTTAGTTAACTAAGGTCCTCCAAACGAACAAACAGTCTTTACCCTAACAGTCCCCAAATCTATCACCCGCTACGGGAAGATATGGAAAATCTGTTTTTCCTCACGGGCGACGCTTCTCGTTACCAACTTTCTCTCAAGGGCGGCTAGCATCCTTTTCTAACCACCAACAGAGATTAACCAATTAACACTAACGTCCGTTTCCCTCACTTTCTGGACGAGGGTTGTCCTCGACGAATCCGATGATCTCGTGCCCTGAGACACACCCCGTCGGAGTTGACCTCTGCAGCATCACGATGACGGGTAGAGACATTCTTGTATGATCTCGTCCGCGAGTGGGACGGCGTCTTTGCGATCGGTGTACATTTCACGTTGAGTACGGAGTTTGACTTGGACTTTTGAAGAGGGTGTAATTGTCCCGTTGGCCGCGGATTCGTTATTGAACTTAGGATCATTGTCATTAATATCTCGAGTATCTAGTTACCACGGCTATTTGTCAAATTTTGTAATGATCATATCCGTACGAGTAGATACTTTCTCTATTGCGTAACCGCGATGGCTAATTCGAGGGAATATTCATTACACGCCCCTAACCCTAATCTTAATGTTAATCCGACATATATATATGTCGGGTTAAGATTGGAATTTTGGGCGCGTAACAACTCTTCGCGTGGATTTGCCATTGTTTCACAAGGCCGAGTTTATATTTACACGTATATATAGCACTATCCCTAAGCTTAACAAGTAATGAATAATAAATTGGATTAATAATAAAGTTAATGAATAATAAATTACACTAATAATAAGATAAACAGATAGCAAGTTTAATTAATACTATTAATAAAGTTTTGAGTTCAAACGAATCCACGGTCAACGGGATAACTCTGTACTAAGCGCAAATACGATTGTCGAAAATGGTCGATGTGTCACTCTCCAAGGCAATCGCACGAATGCCAGCCTCGTGGAGATCTTTTTCGCTGTACGATTGCATTTGTTTTCTGTACCCGTTTGGAAGCATCGAGAAAGTTCCAAACGCCGTTGCTAAGCAGTGTCTGCCTGGAGTTTGATTATTAATACAATGTATGTCCCATCGTATCGGCACCTCCGAGGCAACGTCACACGTGGCTAGGCCCGCTCTCGAGGCCGCATGCCGCCACAACCACGTTTCTCGGAAAACCCATACAACCACTCCAGACCTCCGTTNGTCACAAATCTCGAACAACTACAGCTATGACAAAATCTAGGCTAGAGTACTAGAGGATATTCCCAAAATTTCCAAGGAAAGGCTTCGGCTTTCCTTTTATCTCCGACATATATATATAATAGCAACGCCACTTGGTCTTAGTTTTAGAAATATACGGAAAAACATTTTTAATGATTGGAATATGTTTGGCTTGGCTTTGAAGTAGAATTAAGTTAAGATACAACATATAAAATATAATACGGTTCGTAATTACTTAACTGACTTCAATAACCAATGAACATTGTTTGAGTGATACAAATAAAATAGTGTTTATTGCTATAATAAAGGACTTATGTGTTAGAAATAGATAGTAATCCACTCTTATTTATGGTTAGTTTTCAGGGTAGAACCGAAATGAAGTATAGGGAATTAAAGGCTAAGGAACTGTTGGATGTTGAATTTGACAGCATATCTCGATGGAATTTTATCATTGAAATTAGCGAAATATCTCCTATTCTATAATATAATTATTAATTGCTTTACGATAGATTTTTAGAAAGTTAGGTCTAGAATGGGGAAATATGGACTCCGCCTTTCTGCTCAAATAATTTTTAGTTGGCAAATATTTTTGCTTTTACATAATTTACCTTATAAATATGTTGAATGTAAGACTCATCAAACAAATAATAGTAACTGGTAAAGACACTAGGAGACTTAAATACAATGCTTTCATAATATCAGCTCCATTCCTCCACCAAAGCCAAGCTAATACGAAAAGACTTATCATCAGTGTACCCCACACACTTGTTACTCGTACAGTATAGACCACTATTTTCGTATAATTTTTCTCAACGCCGAATGATTCTAAAATATTGTCTATTTGTTCACATCTTGCAGTAATGTTCTTCGAACACTTAAAAGTAAAAAATATATATTATGAAAAATGTTAGAATGTTACAAACAGAAAAATCTGTTAAATATGCCTAAATAGGTATGTCTACATAAATTGGTTCGGCCGTGTTTATAATCAGAATTTAAAAATGTTTAATATAGTCAAAAAATCAGAATTGTAGACTTATGGTGCGATTCTAGCCTGCATATTACGAATATATGCGTAAGTTATACAATAGTTATAATATAAATTCGAATGTATACTTTCTTATCTCATTTCTGTTAAACATTACGATGAATTAACTATAGCATTTAGTTCAAAAAAGCGGTATAGGTGAATCTTAGCAATCAATAATAACTAATCAAGCACCTAAATTAAATGCTACAACAGCTCTACTTTTACAAACTTTTCACGAGAAAAAAATCGAATCGCTAACTACGTGGAAATTATTTCGCTTATTGTTAGCAAATATAGTTTAAGAAAAATAGTTTCATTCTGTTGTCAATTTTAAGTATGATAATTAGAAATACATAGGTAAGAGAATTTGTTAATCGTTAACTTAATTGTTACGTAATTTACTATTTAATTTAAAAAACTATGTTCCTTGATAATTACAGAGAAAAATCATGATACAAAATGTATTAAATATAACAATATACTGATTTAAAGCTAATATTTTTATGTAGGATGTAAAATTTGCCAAAGAAATAAATTCAAAGTTATGTATTAATAAACAAGAACACAATTAAAATTAAAGAGCATAAACAATTTCAGAAAAATATACTATATGTAAGTAAAAGTAAAAGTGCTTAGCAACACATATATCTTCTATTCGTCCAAATTAAATGTACATGTGTATATATGTGTATACAGCATATTCGGCTACAGGTATTAGAAAATTTAAAGAGTGATCCTTGAAGGCGAAATAAGACAAAAATCAGTAAAAGAATTGCGTTTTAGACATTGTGTTCTTTAGCTGCCATCAATTAAAAATTAGCCGAAATATATCCTTGCGCAAGCAAACCTCCATTCATGAACGAAAGTAGATCAGCCTAAGCAGCGATGCGCGGTGCGTGCTGTACGCACGCTGGACCTGAGCCACGTCGGAGGCTATATAGTTTCACGACTGGCGGCGTAGGAGGGCTCCTCCGTCTGGCCTGTGTTTCAATATAAACGGGGAGGATGTCGAGGTTAGGCTTCAGATGAAATATTAGGGCCTCACCATCGACAGTCAGTGGACATTCGGTCCTTACTTCAGGCTCTTGGTTCCCAAAGTGATGACGGCAGCTAATGCCTTATATGGCTTGCTGCCGAATATCGGTAGGACCGGGGTCGGAGCACTCCGACTATATGAGGGAATCGTCCATTCCCGGGTGCTGTACAGGGCTCTGGCGTGGGCAGGAGATCTGATAGCGAGTCGTCGCAGTCTGCTTTTTCTGAGGAGGCTACATAGGACAACCGCCATCAGGATCATAAGGGGATTCCGGACGGCATCTTATGCGTCGGCGTCTGTCCTGGCGGCGTCTCCTCGAGCTGCAGGCCTTGGCACTCCGACGGGTGTATGAAAACCTGAGGAGCCTGGGCTCTTACGGGAACTCCTCCCCTGCCTGGCAGGCGACCCAAGACGTTCGGGGGGAAGCTAGGCGAGAGATACTCGTCGAAGCTTAGGTCCGTGGCCATTGGGCCGATAGAACGATCCTCCTGTACTGGGAGGCTTTGAGGGACTGCGGAGGGCTCCAGCTATCCTTGATGTCGGATGACACAAATGATCGCCGGGCATGGAATATTCGGGAAATACTTGCAGAAAATTGGAAGAGAGTTGACAAAATGTGACAGATGTTACCACTGCGGAGAGGGCGTGATCGTAACTCAGCACACGCTGGAGTTTTGTCCGGCGTGGAAGGCCTCCCGCCGTATCTTGCGACTAGCGATTGGCTAGAGTTTGGACCTCTCGTCAGTTGTGGAAGCGACGATGAGGGATCAACAGGAGTTCCTCGCAGGCCGCTCCTATTGCGAAAAAGTAATTCTTGCAAAGGAGCGGGCAGAGGGGTAGAGGGTGAGAACTTCTCACCCTTGCAGTGTTCCGCGACGAAGGGCGGCCTTGCGCCGCCCTAGGTGGTCATAGGGGTCGTCA
The DNA here is from genome assembly GCA_014825825.1 of Bombus turneri. Lineage (NCBI taxonomy): Eukaryota > Metazoa > Arthropoda > Insecta > Hymenoptera > Apidae > Bombus > Bombus turneri. Next base: position 8,150,139 of record CM026121.1, on the reverse strand, counting down.
CGCCGATGAGGTTCTGGGATCTCCTCGGACCTGCACGACGGCCCAAGGGCAGACAAACTAGACCTCAGGAATGGCTCCCTCAGAATTGGAGAGGACGCAGGAGTGCTCCGGTAACAAGTCGAAAGAGGTCCCGTGACACCCCTGTTGAGCGTCAGGCAGACCATCGTAGGGTTTTAGTCGGTAAATCCGACACCACCCTAGCGCTTCCCAGAGGAGCAACGAGATGCTCATGTCCATGAGGATTACCTCTCGTATAAAAAAAAAGCCTAAGCAGTGGGTTGCACAACGATCCTCGAATAGGACGCTGAATGGGAAACAGCTTACCCCAGATAAATCGTAAAGAAGATTATCACATTTGAAAACGTAAATTATTCCTCATGATGTTTTGTAGGAAAAATCGTGAATTAAGCAGTATATCTGCCTACTTCTTAAAATGCATCGCAGTGTACCGAAAACCGCCTCATGAAATTTGCGATTAGAGAGACCAAATCTATTCTGTAATTCCTTGCTGCTATAAATTATCAATAAAAAATAGCAAATATAAACAAAGCTTATACAAATTTCATATACGCAGGGTGATCGTCTCGTCCGCGAGTGTCCAAATTGTTGACACAAAAATTTCAACGAAAACCGTTTTATATTACAGTAAATATTCAATATAGCCTCTGTTCTCTTACAAAGTAATCAATAATTGCGATACATAAACGATACATACTTATACTACACTCCAATCACTCGTATTGGAAGTAGATAAATGAGATTTAAAGAATAACGACACCCGCGGATAGGACAGACACGGTGCGTGTACGAAATTTACATAAACATTGTTTATGTGTGCCATTATTTATTAATTATTTATGGAAGCAAAGGATTATAGAAAACATTATCTTCTCTACTCGACAATTCCTTGAGGCGATTTTCAATATGCTGTTATGGATTTTCACGAGTAAGGATAATGAGTTATGGTTTTGAATATTGTAATATTGTTCTCTACAAGTTGTACGAGATAAGCTGTTAGCCATGTATCGTTCGATTCAACAATCCCTGTGCATCCCGCTGCTTGCGCTCTACTACTTTTGTTCGTGTAAGAAGAATAGCTCGCGAACAGAGATATTTTGGCGAATGTTAGTTGTCAATAACTAAAAACCAATGCCGAGAACGCAATTTTCTAATTCTTGATTTTTATCGTACTTTATCTTCAAAAGTCACCCCTTAAATTTTTTACACCTATAGCCGAACACTCTGTGTAGTCTGTAATCTCAATGTGTAGTCAGATTGTACGATATGAATGACTTTGAGAATCTATCATTGAAATTCAAACACGAATAATTGTGTCGATTCGATTATGGTTTTCAGATTTTATGCGACCAACTAGCGTGGAAAATTATTTAGAATTAATCAACTATTAGTTTAAACAGAAACATTATCTATTTCTATTATCATGAAAATGATGGTAACTTTCGGAATCTGTTGAGTGATTCATATGGTACTAAATTACAATATTCTAAATAAGGAGAGGAGAGCCTCATTCCGAGTCATATCATGATGCGTACATATTGAACTAAAATATATACATGTTGGCGTGCCTCTAGAAGCCATAACATCACCTTTTCTTTTTAACATCTATACTGCACGTATCCTACAGCAGATACCAAACAATATACTTGTAGCAGTCTGTGCTGATGATATAGTCTTATATTGCATACAAAAAAGCCCAAATATGGTAGTCCACAATATCGTAACAGGTCTCTTTCCCGCCTTACTCAAAATTTAATACGTTAGAATATATCCATAAATCATGTCAATACGAATTAAATAATCTTCAGTTACAAATCCCGTTACAAGCGACCGACTCGCTTTACAATTATGGTTCAACGCCTATCCTTTTGCTATTGTTATTTTGTTAATAACATCATCTATTTAAGCATCACATTGAATCATCGCCTAATATTCTCTGTTCTTTGGAACAAGAAAAATGAAGAATCATGTGATACGAGTTAAAGCTTTCTTTTTTACCCTCTATAAAATACAATCCTTTGTACGGCTCACCGCTATTCAGAGAACTATGCAAATCAATACAGATAAAATTGCTGCAGTTTAGAAACAGAACCCTGCATACTAACACAATAGGCATTTTCTATCAACGCACACATGACGCAAGTATGGAAAGAATGGAACATATTGATCACCAAAGACTCAATTACTCGAAATTACACAAAATTCTGTATCTCTACTAAACACTCAATCTCCATACTATTCTGTGTCATCATACCGCCTACTAAAGCAAACTGTGAACGTACACATACCGTCTGTTAAACATTATATACGAGCCCACCGATCATCTTCGCCATTAATTTTACCATTAAACTGTCGGATCTTACATGTAACGTTAAATTTAGTTTAGGCCTAGAATTAAATTATACTAAATAAGGATTAGCTATTAAGTAAGTAGTTTCACTCCAATAAATTATGAATTAACTACTCAGTAATCAGGTTTATACATGAAATTGCATTATGTAGTTCCTGTCTCTTTAACGTATTTTTCCTCAATATATCATGTAATGCAGGAGCTGAATTATTGACAAATTTTCATGATAATGTATGCTATTTGCATGTGTAAACTATATAAATCTTATAAACCATAATAAAAATAAAAGGAAAAATCTTTTGTTTGAAACATGTTTGAGAGAAGCTACATCATTCACTACATCCACTTATATTTCATATACAATTTTCTGTTCGTTCGTCAATAACACGTAATTTACTTCCTACCTGACCGACAGATGTAACGATACCATATTTAAAGTCAGTCTAGAAACTAACAGAACATAAGAACGTTAGTATTATTTTTCACGAGAATAATTCAATTGTAAGACATGATATATTTGGTAAATTTGATCCTCGTAGCGAATAAATCCCATATAATTAAAAAGAACATATAATCTTGACAATTCGAGGACAATTTTGAGGCACAAAATCATGTTTTTGTACAAATATCCTTCAATTTGAACGTGTAGAATCAAGATGTGTGACAGTGGCGATATATAATTTTCTCACATTCTATTCACAAAACACAATTTTAATCGTAGATCCAATGTAATACTGTAATATTGTGGACAGATTGCCTAAGAAATATCGGATCCCGCAAGGAGCACCGCCGGAGTTTTTAACTCCACTGTACACTCACTTACGTGTTTCTATGGGGTTTGGTAAACCCACGTTCCCGAAACCAAGGGTGGGACCGTCGGAGTAAGCCCCGGGACCGAACCATCAGCGTTGACCGATGCCAGTTGCCTTGGGCCCACCCTTACGTAAGTCCTATCTGGAAAAGTCGAGTTCGGTTAGCAAGATCTCCGATCGGCAGTGACGTGGCCGTACATCCACACCGATAGTCCCACCAATGACTAAAGTTAGGACCACCGGGGTCGAGTGAAGCCCCGAGGAAGTTTCGATCTCTCAGCTCGGTCAATTTGGGTTGAACTAGTGGGGGTAGTGGTTGAAGGCAAAATGCTGACCAGACTGGCGACTTAACGGATAATTGACTCGACCGATGGCCGTCGGCGGGTGAACAGCAATCCTATCTGCTCCGGAACCGTCCTGGAGAGATGGTAGGGTTAGAAAAGAAACCCCGTTCGACCTGAGACGAGTGAAATCCCCTACAGGACTAACTAATACAGGTAGCAAGGTCTGGATACCGAGTGCGCTGGTTAGGCGTGATCCCAATCTCATGGTTCTAGGGGTGCCCGGATCCGGTATGACTACTTCGTCGAGGTACGAACCCGTAAACTAAAACTACTACGGCGGCAGACACTAGATGCCTAAGAAATATCGGGTAAACTATAAACAATGTTGCAGGAAAGCCTGAGTGCCGACAGGCCGAAAGGGTCGGGAAACTTCAATGGCCCAAGCCCAATCAATATCAATCTGTCGTCGGTTCTTCAGTCGAATAGTTACGCGAAAAAAGGCGTACGTGACAATCATCGCCGACGGTTAGGGAACACGTACGTGGTAGGGGTATGAGAAGACGTCAAGAGGGGCTTAACCTTTTAGATACGATTCGCCACTATGGTCGTTTTCGCGGATGTCATCTTATATTACGACGCGCCACTATACTGGCTCATTCTACTGACTTATTCGCTCACCGTTTGAACTAAGTTTTCATCAGTCTTGCTTCACACTTTTTTTGCCCTCACAATGTTTCATAACAGTGTTAACAATATACAGTCAGAATATACAGTCTTCGTTTTTGATACGCCAGTGTCACGTATCAATTGTTGCTTTTCGTTAAAATAAATATACCATTATTAGGTGTCTGTTTTAACATGCTGATCCGTATCCTTATAATTTTTTGGAATATTTAATCTTAAATGTCGCTTTAAAATAGAAAACGAAGAGCAATTTGAAAAACACTACCATCCTTTTTTTTTTTTTATTCAATTAGCACTCCACAATTTGTCCTGCTGGACATTCAGCAAAGTTTTCTAGCTTTATTGCTAAATAACATGTTGATCGCTACTCCTAGTGGGATACCATCTTCGAGTTTGTCTATTTTATTTCTTTAGTCAAGTCAGTGGAATGTTTTCTTTTTAGTCTTCTTTTAGTTGCCGAGTTGTTATGAGTTGTAAATTATTAGTTGTGAGTTGTGAATTATCAATTTAGTTGTCTTAGTTATATCACATTACTACATTAAGTTCACATTAAATAACCATCGTTTCCTGTTTAATTCATTGTAAATAGATCCATCTATCAATAAATTTGTTTAATCCATTGTAAATAGATCTATCTATCAATAAAATTATTATATAGGATAGAAATCATTAGAAATCCTAACTTCTAATATTTCTGAATAAATAATCCTATAATATTATTAACAATAAGACTTGTTGAAGTTACTCCTTCATTTGAAAATTCAATATTCAGATTGGACAGAAAACACATCATTATATTTATAATTAATACAGAAAGAACAGAGAAATCGATTTTCTGCTGTTTTCTCTTTCCAAATAATATTGAAATCTCCTTTGTGGGATCATGGTTTCTCCACGCGTTCAAAAATGTTATATTAGATAATTTCTACTTTAACATAATTGTATGTAAATTATAAACTTTCAGATGATTTTGTGGTTATAAAATGCAACATAGCGAGTAAAACAAAGTTCCTTCGCACAATTCCTTACTTCGTTAAATTATTTTTAAGCTTTCTTCGATATATCCATATAAAAATACATATTACTTTTTTTATAAATACGTACTCCTGTGTAGATAAATCCAAGAAGAATGCAGTTCCCAGCAACTATAACGTTGACGTATAAAGCAAATTTATAACTGATCTCTTGGTACGCAGGCCAATCTGCGTAGTTGGATACTATTGTCGTATACAATAAGGTAAAATATAAAATGGTGCATGTGCTAACGTATATTATACTCCAACTATATCGTAAACGTCCTGCTGATTCAAATACACGTAAGCCAAATATCTCATTGAACCAAATGATAGCCAATAACGACGCATGTTGAGTACTTGGTTTCCATGTAAAAACTTTAATTTTCATAGTTTTGAGCGTCTTATCTAAAAACATATATTTTTATAATTAAGATTAATTAAGTTAATTAAATAATTATCGTATTTATGAATTATAATAATTATTAGATAGCGTTAAATATTGTAGTGCAAGTAGTACATATAGTATAAACAGCGTACATAGTATAAGCAATGTAACTAGAACAAACGCTAGATGCGCGAACGTACCCGGTGTGTTTCGGACGATCACAGGTAACGACGGGTCAAACTTAAAAACCTTGCACCTGCTCATACGCATCACTGATTGATGCGGACGTATGTACTTTTACAAATTGATATAAATACGAGTGCAAAATGATTAAGAAGTCACGAGTCATATTCACATACATTTTCCTTACCTTTATTCTCACAATCCAGCCACCCACCAAATCTCATATCCCGTAGGCCACCATATAAGACCCACCCAATCAATGTTCATGTTGCATCATTTCACTAGAAATGACTAACTCAATCTTGCCTACCAAAATCATGTTTTGAGACGCCTGTTCTATGGTTTTCAAACCCTCTTCTAACAACTCCTTCCTTCTAAATATCCACAACATTGTAATAGTAATCATACAGAATACACAATTTCGCCAAATCCATCTCTAGGACCATACCATTATAAAGAGCGATGAAAACTCTCGTCTCACGGATGAAGGAGTTGCCATGATTATAGACAAGAACTTCCGATTTCCAAAAGTTCCACTCCTAAATCTTTCCGCTATTGAAACCATGGCTATCATTATATCAGGCTCGATAAATCAGTTTAACCTTGGTATTTCAAATATCAAATTAACCTCAAACATACTTCACAAATCAATCTCCTTTAACACTCTATTGCAAACAGCAGGCAACTTCAACGCTATGATTTCTCTATTCCCTTGACCTCTACCGCGGAGTATCAAAATAATTTTACCGTAATCCAACAAATCAATTTCACAAATAAACCAATCAAGTCTATAAACTAGCGTACAGAATCATTCGAACTTCTTAATTCACTTAACGAGATAATACAGTCTTAATAGGATCCTTTATGATCTGAAAATACCCTTTCCGCTTAGCATATGCCAAGTGATGCCTCCTGCTCAACACCATTTCTCACTATACTTTTGTGATCACATGACATCCTATTTGATTCCACTCGACTCTATATCCATCCTTAACAGTATCATTTGTCATAGAATTAGGCAACTGTTTGTAAATCTGACAGTTTGTAAATTCGGCAATACGAATACCATGGCCAGATAGTAACGAATAAAAAGTGCTATTATTGAAAATAGATGCGACTTTCTGTATGATGTTGTGAACATTGTGTGTAATAAAAGCTGGAAAATATTTCGAAGTGTTTTTTTCAAACATGATGATTACATAGAGTTGCAGAAATAATTTAGTATTTTCTATTAAACGAGTATTTATAAAGGTACCAATTCGTGTCGAATGTTATTGTAGAATGTTAGGCAACATTCTTTATCACCTGAATTAATCTTAACGAAATGAGGAACTTGAATTGAGGCAGCAATATCTTATGCCACACATATGGAACATATTAAAGATTATAAAAATGTGATTAAATGTTTCAATGCGAATGATGCGCTATCAATTAAAGCAACACAGGATGTTATTCAGAATGAATTTTAGACAATCGTCATACATAGACAACCGTCTCTGACCGTGTGGAAAATATCATGTCACTGAATCTTCGAGAATATTTTTTTTTTTTTTTTTGGAAGTAGTTTACAGTCAGTTCTCATTAAGAATTATAGGTAAATTATTCTGGTGTGATACTATAATGAATAATAGATGATTATCGTATGTTTGATTCTAACTGAATCTAATGTTTAAATCTAGAGGGTAATGTCTTTTTAGCCTGCGAATCTGATCCGTCGTGTCACGTAATTGAGTAACTAGTGTGTTTTGGTGATTGTTAATTCTTATGTTATATCTATTACTGAATTTGAACATTTCTTCTTTAACTATAGGTATCTTAAGGTCGAGATGTACTGTTTCGTTGGTAATATACCAGGGTGCATCTATTAAGGATCTTAGAGTTTTCGATTGGAATCGATGAAGAATTTCTATGTTGGAATTACTCGCTGTTCATCATAGGTCCAAACAGGTTTTAATATGGCTTTATATAGCATTATTTTACTCTGCACACTTAAGTTGGAACGTCTGCCAGTGAGCCAGTAGAATTTTTTAAATTTCAATTTAAGTTGCTTGGATTTATCTACGATGTGTCGTTACCATATCATTCTTCTGCCCAGAATCGTGCCTAGATATCTGATTGAATCTTTGTTTGGAATTGGAATATTATTTATGGCCACCTGTGGTCAGGATTGTTTTCGCAGCGTGAAGGTTATATGACTGTATTTATTTTCATTTATTTTGAAACGCCATTTGTGGGACCACTTTTCCATGGAGTCGAGACCTCGCCGGAGAGTTGAGGAAGCAATTATTGGGTCTGAGTGGGATGCTAATAAAGCTGTATCATCAGTAAATGTCGCTGTAGTTATCTCTGTTAATGTTGGTATGTCGACAGTATACCATAGATGGTAAACACCAGAGGTCGGAGGACACTGCCTTGGGGTATGCCAGCTTCTATAGGAAGTGTTGCGGTTATAGCGTCTAAGTATTTAATCACGAACAGCCTATTGGTTAGATATGTTTTTAAGATGTAGTAGTATGTGTGTGGTAGGATTTTCTTTAGTTTAAACAAAAGTCTTTCATACCATACTTCGTCAAACACCCGCTGAATGTCCAGGAATCGAGAATATGTCGTGAGAATGGTTCTAGATCAAATAAAGGTCAATACATTTGTTAACACGATCGATTTGTCATGGTATTTCTTATATCAAATTCCTAACCTATTTATGTTTGATAACTATTAATATTGAACAGAAAATTATTTGGGAAAGCTGAAGAACATAGATAAGATCCTTAAATGTTGGATTTCTGTAAGATATTGACAATCAAGCATACGTGTAGTATTACGGTAAACAAATTTTCATCATTATAATATTAATTACTTATATTAAAAGTGTTATAGGTGTTACGTCCGGTAACTCTCTACACAAACCAGGCCTCATACCGCGGGCAAGATGGCTGACACATGCCTACACACCCTTATTGCCTACCCTCAATAGTTTTAAGGACTCACCATAAATCTTGGCATTTTCATAGTTAAGGTCCTTCAGACCAAACAAGTATCTTTCTAATTTTTTTTTATTTAATATTTTCATTCACAATTTGTCCAATTTGAACATTTGGTAGAATTTTTTAGCTGTATAATTATCATGTGGGTGGCTACCCCCAACGGGGTACCATTTTCGTGTTTGCTAGGTTATATTCTTTATGAGATCTGTTGGGTGGGTCCTTTTTAGTCTTCTTTCTATGTTTGATGTGTTAATCGTTTCCAGCTGGTTCGGGTGCGTTGCTATTTTTTCTCTGTATCTTATTGCACATCTGTTAATCTCCTCCTTGACCGTTGGTATTCCCATGTCTTTCCGATTGTCCTCGTTTCTAAAGTACCATGGGGCGTTTACTATCGTTCTAAGAATTTTTGCTTGCTCTATTTCTATTTTACTTATGTAACTCATTGCTGCCGTCCTCCATAGTGGGACTCCGTATATCCAGATTGGTTTGATTATTGTTTTGTATATATTTAGTTTATTCGTTATGCTTAATTTAGATTTTCTATTGATTAACCAGTACATCTGCTTCCTTTTTTCACCTATTCTGTTTATTATTGATTTTATATGGTGCTTCCATGTAAGGTGTGTGTCTAAATGTATTCCTAGATATTCAACTTGCTTTGTTTGTGCTATGTGGGCGCCGTTCAGTTGGATATCTGGTGTTTTTCCTTTTCTAAGTGTAAATGTTATGTGGTTGCACTTGCTGGTGTTCGCTTTTATTTGTTTGTTTTGCAGCCATTTTTATGTTTTTGTAATGTGCTCTTGTAGTAGTGCGGCGGCCGTTTCTGGATTTGTGTGCCTCACTAGTATCGCCGTATCGTTCGCGAACATTAGTATTTTGCTGTTAACAGCTGTTGGTATGTCTGCCGTGTATAGTGTGTATAATATTGGTCCTAGGACGCTTCCTTGCGGTACTCCTGCCTTGATATCCTTAATTTCAGAGTATGCATCATTTATTTTTACTACCAAGGTTCTATTGTTTAAGTAAGATTTGAGTAGTTTGTAGATTTGTTCTGGAAATTGCCTTTTGATTGTTTGAAGAAGTTTTTCATGGTTAACTTATCTTTCTAATTGAAGTGTTTCTTAAATTTATCTTATTCTCACATTTGGTGTCTCACGTTAGCAACATTCTCTTGGGGGCGGCTAGAACTCTTCCTTGCCCACCAACTTTGTTCTTATCCAATCAGAATCCATGACTATTACCCTCATTTTACTAGCCAAAATTGTCATCAACAAATCCGATGGTCCTGTACGCTAGACACACCCATCACTAGCTTTCCTCCGCCACGGCATCGTCTCCGAGCTTCACTGATTTTATATCCGTAGATCAGTCAACATCTCTGGACTGATTTTCTATCTTCAGATCAATCAACATCTCTTGATCGGGTTTCTACCCTCAGTTCAATCATCTAGTTAACTTATATTGCGTACTCTGTTCATTCGCTATCTGAACTCATTGTTTATTAGTCTTAGACCAGTCATCTAGTTAACTTGTATCTATACGCATTGAACATAACTATCCTGCCTATAAGTTGTTGGAATAAAGTGTGAATTGTAACCTGCTACCTCAGAGTTAACAATTCAACCACTCCTATTATCCTAAACGAAACAGGGGATCGATCATTTCATGGCGTCGAGTGTCCAATCATCACGAGAATTTGCGAGTCTCGTTGGCGCGCTTCTTCACGATTGCGTCTCTCCGCGAACGGTCCAACAATAGGTTAAAACATTATATAATATATATAATAGTATCATATAATATACGACTATGTAGGGAGAAGGCTTAATAGTTTCAAAAAAAATGAGACACGTTCGTTTATTTGGCTATTTTGTGGCGAAGACGACCGAAGTCTCAAACCTGGATTTCTTGACGTTTACTCGGCTACTCATTGAAACCGATCATCAACGATTCAATGTCGGAGAATGTTTAGATTATTAGCGCTCGGTCCACAGCGAACGCCGACGACTGACACGGGTCCTCGAGAGAGGTTTCCACTTTTATCGTCTAAAATTATAAGTTGATAGTATTGTGCACGGTGTTCGACTAAAAGTGAAACAAAATTTAAGAGGTGATTCATGAAGATTAAATAAAATGAAAATCAAAAATTAAAAGAATTGCATTTTCTAACAAAACATTGTTTTTTAGATATTGTCAATTAAAAATTAGCCGAAATATGTCTGTGCGCGAGCAAACCTCCTTGCACGAACGAAAGTAGGTCAGCCTAAGCAATGGGCTGCACAGCGATCCTCAAATCAAACGCTGCATGGGAGACAGCTTACCTCGGATAAGTCGTAAAGATGAAGATTATGGCATTTGAAAACGTAAATCACTTAATCCTGGGCTACCTTTTGTAAGAAAAATCGTAAATTAAATATTATACCTGTCTACTCATTAAAATTCAACAGGGCACATCGAAAACCACATCACGGAATTTCCTCATCTCCATTAATCTGGAGATAATTAGTGTTTCCCCCAATCCTTTGCGTCCATAAATAATTAATATGTTACGTTTTTATTTGTATTGTTTGGTCTACGTTACCGTTGAATTTTGAACTCGGGTAAATAGTAGTTGCTGCCACCAGAAACAATCTAGGGATTGCTTCAATTAGAAATTTTTGTTGTCGTTATCCTTTCCGACGATCCCGAATTGTCGTATTCTTTAGTAATTTTGTCGACAATTAAATATCGGTGGGTAGCGTTGACCGATGTTTAATGCGATTACCGACTGAACTCCACGTTTCGGCTAACCCGCTACGCGCAGGAGTACTGGCACGGGAGAGGATCAAAGTTGGCGAAAATTAATGTTCGTTC
>CM026121.1:8116719-8136701 GCA_014825825.1 Bombus turneri | reverse complement strand
CCCCCCCCCAGAAATCTTTATTGATGATGTTATCGACATTCAAATTATGATAAAGTCCATCGAGAAAGATACCAACAAAGAAGATTATCAACTAAAAACTAAAAACAATCAGGTTAAAATACTGCCAACTAATCCAGACTCCTGTAGAAAAATAACAAAACAGCTAAAAACCCTGAATGCCAAATTCCACACTTATCAACTAAAACAGGAAAGACCCTTTCGAGTGGTACTACGCAACATTCACCACTCTACTAACATAGATGAACTGAAATACGAACTCTAAAATCTTGGCCATGAAGTTACCAATATCAGCAATATAAGACACAGAATCACAAAAAAAACCCTCTATCCTTATTCTTTGTTGATTTAAAGCAAAATCCAAACAACAAAGAAATCTACAACATTAACCGATTAATGAACTCGGTTATAAAATTCGAACCACCTTGTACAAAAAAAGAAATAGTTCAGTGTAAAAGGTGCCAGAGATACGGCCATACGCAAAAATATTGCAACCGTAATTATTGCTGCGTCAACTGTGCAGGTCCTCACTCTATACATCAATGCACTAAATCAGCAGAAACTCCTGCGAAATGTATCCACTGTCAAGGAAACCACCCTGCGAACTACAAAGGATGCTCAACCTACAAGACCTTATATAACAACAAGTACCCCAAACCCAGAGTTAAGAACCTCACGATTCCAACACCCAGCCCACAAAAACTATCTACTCCTTCAATATCCTATGCACAGGTAGTTCAAGGAGAACAAAGCAGACCGATAATCCATAGTTCTTAACCACAAAATAGTGTTCCCGGTTCACAAAACATAGAAAACTTCAACTTCCATAGATTTGAAAAATTAATCGTCAAACAAACAGAGCAAATTAATAACTTGCTATCATTACTTACAATCATCGTGGACAAATTAACACGCTCCGATGTAAAATAAAACCAATACGCATAGCTCTTTGGAATGCTAACTGTCTAGCTCAGCATAAATACGAAATAGAACGTTTCCTAAAACAACAACAAATCGACATAATGCTCATATCTCAAACTCACTTCACCGATAAAAATTATCTGAAAATTAATGGTTATAACATTTACCATGCCCAACATCCCTGTCGAAAGGCCCATGGCGGCACCGGAATTATCATCAAGACCAGCATAAAACACTATGAGCTTCCATCATTTCGGAAGGACTACCTCCAAGTGACAAACACAGCGATAGAAGATTGGCATGATCCAATTACCGCATCAGCAGTTTACTGTTCGCCTAGACATTCTATTTCCACAGAAAACTTCGATCAATTCATAGATGGATTAGACTATAACGCTGAACATCCACAATGGGGTAGCAGACTTATCACAGTAAGAGGTAAAAACCTTTTGAAATCCATAAACGTCAATAGTCTTAACTACCTCAGTACAAACGAACCAACTTACTGACCCACTGACACTAACAAACTACCTGACCTATTAGATTTCTTCATAACCAAAAACATCTCGCCAAGATACATCCAAATCAACTCATCCGTGGAACTCTCTTCAGATCATTCACCCGTCATAGCAACAATAAACTCTACAATTATCGAAAACCAACTTAATGGCTTTATTCACAACCAACTCACAAACTGGCAGCTCTTTAGAGAAGTATTCAACCATTCAACATCAACCTCAATATCCCTAAAAACAAACGAAGATATAGAAGCAGCCACGGAATATTTAAACATCAGCATAATAAACCCGATCCATTCTTACACTCCTACCAAGTGTTTTGCCAATAAACACGAATACCCTCATTACATACTAATAAAAATCGCAGAAAAGCGTAGACTTAGAAGAGTATGGCAAAGTCAAAGAACGCCTGACGGCAAGCGTAAGCTAAATAACGCAACAAGAAAACTAACCAAAATCATTAAAAATTACAAAAATGACTGTTTCCAAAAATATCTTGCTAATCTGTCTCCCACAGTTGACTCCAACTACTCGCCATGGAAGGCATCCAGGAAACTCACTCGCCCTTCGCAAATAATCCCCGCAATTCGCCATCCGCAAGGTGGATTTGGATTTTTGATGGATTGCTTGAGCAGTACCTTGATTTCTGTAGCGTCGTTATTGTTGTTGTTTTGGTTTTGGTTGTTTAAGGGTGGTGTTTGATTAGTTACTTGTGCATAACTTCGACTATCAAAGGTGTTGACGTTTGTATGGTTAGTGTTTGATACGTATTGTACATTCGGTGTTAGCTCTGATTCAGTAGTTTCTTGTTGTGAGAGATAGTTGCCGTACGTATGTTCTGCTTCCAAGCGATGGAAACAGTTTTCATTATATTTGTTTTCTGACTTCGCGGCCTTTATAGTTCTCTGGGTGGTTTCCATTACAGTTATAGCATTTTACTTCATTTATGTTTCCTGTGTATGGGCAGGGTGTTGTTAGGTGGTGTTCTGCACATTCGACACACGCCAGGTTTCTGTTGCAGTAGCTTTTTACGTAACCGTATTGCTAACATCGTATGCATTGAGGAATGCCCTTCTTATAATGAGGTGGATCAATTGTTACTATTGTATTTGGGATTTTTTAATGTCAATGATTTCTTTGTTAATAACTTTGGTTTCAAGTTCTATTAGAAACAGTGGCAATTCCTGTTTCGCATCGTATCTGGTTATATTATTTATCGTTCTTGCCTTGTTTCCGATTTTTGCTAATTTCTCACATATATTTTTTGTGTTTGTTCTTGGGTGTAACCCTCTAATTACTATTTTGTAGCTTTTTTCTATTCTAAACTGATATGTATGACACCCAGCGTTGGAATATAAATTTAAACAAAATTTTTGTAGTCTCTCTCTCGTTTCTGTATTTTGTATTTTATATGTATGTACATAAATGTTGTAATAAGAAGTGACCAGTAATTTGAGTAGCTTAAATTTTGTATATAGATTGCTTATATGCGCTATTATTTATTAATTACATATGGAGGCAAACGGTTAGAGAAACTTTAATCCTCTTTACTCGAAAATTCCATAACTGTTATTTATTTCAATGAGTAAGGAGAATGAGATATGATTTCGAACATCATAATCTTATTCTCTATAGCTTGTAGTAAGTAAGCTGTTACCTATGTATCGTTCTATTTGAGGATCCCTGTGCAGCTCGCTGCTTAGGCTGACCTACCTTCCTCCGTATGGGCAGGCTCGCTCGCGCACAAAGATCTTTCGGGTAATGTTTAATTGTCAATAACTGTTTTTTTTTCTTTTTTTTTTTTACACTTGTAGCCGATCACCCTGTACATTGAGGCTTTCTCAGTGAGGAGTCCACATACATTCTAGCAGCAACGTGACTGATCTGTCGCAGTGTGTCTTACCTTGACTTCGTATTCACTTTCGATCCATAGTTACGGCAGTGCGAATGGAAATTGTACCATATTCGAAAATGGATTTTGTATATTTGTAGGCTTCGTAGACTTCATTAATAGCACTTATATGAACTCTATCTGACGAGATATAGATGTATCACAAATAAAATCATTTTTTGGTG
Source organism: Bombus turneri (assembly GCA_014825825.1). Taxonomy (NCBI): domain Eukaryota; kingdom Metazoa; phylum Arthropoda; class Insecta; order Hymenoptera; family Apidae; genus Bombus; species Bombus turneri. The sequence goes on along the minus strand of CM026121.1, from coordinate 8,133,168 downwards.
TACAGGCAGTCTCAAGTTTAAACAATCAAACGTTACCAGTATGTTCTATGAACATATCAATATATTACATTCTCTTGCAAGTTCAAAAGTCAAGGTCAATTTTGTGACTTATTTTTTTCCACAGATCTGTATCGATTCTGCGCCTGTGCTAGTCAAAAGAAAACGTTGTTTTATATCCTGTATGTTTCGTTCACTCGCGGGGAGACGCGATCGCGAAGAAGCACGTCAGCGGGAGTCGTAAATTCCCGTTACGATTAAATAATCGACACCGCGAAATGATCGATCCCCTATTTCGTTTAGGATAACAGGGGTAATTAAAGTGATTGTGACACGGATATAACAATGTATAATTAGCAGTTTATTCCAACAACTGATGTAATGAATAGTTACGCTGTTGCGTATGTACAAGTGAGTATGTGACTGATCTAATGGTAGAAACTCGGTCAAAGATGTTGACCGTTCGAAAGATGGAAAATCAGTGGCGTTTGGCAATGATGCGGTGGCGGAGGAAAGCTAGTGATGAGTGGGTCCGAGGACATGAGATGAGCTGATTCGTCAAGACAAGGTTTCGTTATGAGAGAGGGAAATAGGCTTCGTTGTCAATTGGTTATTAGCTGGGTTGGTAGGTGAGGAAGGGTACTAGCCGCCCTCGAGATGAAGTTGCTAGTGGGAGGCCGCATACGTGAGAAGAACCAACTTTCTCGTGTCAACCCGTGGTGCACAATAAGTTTAGGAAATATAAATCAATGAAAGAATGTTTGTTCGAATGAAGAACCTCTAGCCAGAAATTCCTGAGGTTTATGGAGGGTACTTAAAACTATTGAGGGTACGCGGTAAGGATGTGAAGACATCTGGCTGCCAGCTTGCCCGCGGCGTGTGGCCTGGTCCAGGTACAGAGTCGGCCGTCGTAACACTGTACTTGTAAGTGTGATGAAAACGCATGCAATGCAGTAAATTTATACAAACAGGATTGGAATCTGAATTAACTCGATGAGATTATGTATTGTGTATTTTGAGCTGATTTCCTTAGAACGATTGGGACGAAAGCAGATATACATATATTTATATGGTACCTCATTTTAAGACACTATGTATGTCACAAACGAGATAATCCAGCATGGTCTCGGAATACCAGCCGTGAAAGAGGAAACGAAATTTAGCACAAAATATTTAAACGAACTAGAAATCTATCTGAATTTAGTTTAATATTCTGGCTTTGAAAATGGGCCTGGTCGGAAACATCGGTCGGACAATAGTCTGCAAATACGGAGGATCAAGAAGCACCACATGTCGTACCTTATCTACCGTTTTTTAAATTAATCAGAAATATCCTAAAATTGAACAACATATTTGTAGCTAGAAAATATAGAGGAACATACTGCGCGTTGCTGTGTTTTCTACGTGACACCTTCGCCAGCAGTCTGTATTAATATCATATCTTCTTATAGTCTTCTGTAAATAAGAGACTGATCGCGAGTAACCAAATGATACAGAAAAAATATAATGAATTTTATTTCATTCTATGAATATTTCGCAATTGCGACAGACTTTGACATGTAATTGGATCTGATTCGCTAAAATAAGCACATACAAGGCAAGTATAAAAGTAATTGTCATCTAAATAGACTTTCGGAAAAATAGAATTTAACAAATGTCACCTATAATACATACCAACAGGTATGTCGACAAGAATAAAATTTATCAATTGATCGCTTATAAATTGGTGCAATTTTAAACAAGCACTTGATCGATAATAGCTATATACGTAAATATATGTACAGATTTCACTTACCTTTCGTATGATTTTAATTTGCTTTACTTTGCAAAATAATTATTCAGTTATTTGTTTTAATAGAATTCCTCGTTTTTCTAATAAATCTATATATTATATATATTACATACTTTGTATTTATATATATATTTATATATTTGTTCCTTCTAAATTTCCATACACTACTGCAAGTTATAAAATGTCTAGTTTGAAAAAAATGGGTAGAACTACTTGTAAGCAGTTTATATAGGTTGTTGCATTTCTATTCATTATTTCACTCCAATGTTCGTTAAGATCAGAGATAGTCGACACAAAATTCGATATTTATAATGAGCTTTTCACAATTCTCTCTCAGGGCTGATACAAGATCTCGCGTGCCATGTCATTTCTTATAAATACTATGCTGTATGAGGAATAGTTGAAGAAAATATTACTGTCTGCTAAAGCGATAAAGTTAATGAGAAATAATAACATGAGACTATAATAGAAGTGTTTAGACATCACCAGTTCGAATTTAATTTATATATGTTTATACCTATCATATCGATTTATATGTATGTGTAATTATTGAGTGTTCATATTTATCATAAAATCGTCATAATATTGAGGCACATACATATAGCAAAATACAACAATATAAAAGTTCTTTTTTTTTAATTAATATTCACGATATATAACAAAAGCTTGATTACTGCAGAAAATATTACTATATGATAAGTAGAAAATAATACTAATCGCAAGTGAACAATGTACCGCACATAAGGAGAAAAAATTAAAGTCTGATTTTATGTATCAAAATATAAGAAAAAAAGAAAACCAATTGTATTTAAGGTTTTGATTTGAAGTTTTACAAATATATTTAAATTATCCCCGAGACTCGACAAACTTTTGTATGGTGAATATAGAACACAGTCAGATGTATGTACTTATAATTATCTTCAAAAATTTATCATGTATGTACATAGAAAGAATGGAAAAGGATTCGATACGACGAATGATTGCTGCCTTATAAAAGGCATAGAAGATATCGTATATGGAATAATAAAAAGCTACCTACCAGCTGAAAGATTAAAGAATATCTATGTACATCTTATGATATTTGCATATGGAAAGAATTAATGTTTTATCTAATACACAACCCAGCTACATACTCACATATAGCATAAATCCATCTACATACTGGATGCGGTATTTAGATGAGAACATCTAAATATCTTCATTTATAGTTTTATGAAAAAATTCTGAGGACTTACAGTGCGCTATTCAATTCTTATTTGAAAAGATTTCTCATACTGTTGTGTAAATAGGCGATGCTATACGGATTTCACACCGCCGTAGTTAAAACATAATGTTAGGTACACATCTGCTTCTCGGAATGATCATTCTTGGAATTGGCGGCTAGCACTGCCAGGTGAATAAACGCTCGAGAAACGGATTGAACCGGTTCTTTTTGCGATGTGATAAAAATGTTGTATCGCGGTGTTCCGAGGTCTGTTCTTCCTGTGCTGCCGACCGCTGAATGTTGTGAATTCGAGAAAAATGACTTGTCAGTTCGACACGAGTGATTACGCGGAAAACGATTATAACTGAATTTGTAGGACTACGAGTGAAGCTGTACACAATTCATGTTTATGCCATGCAGATATATATATAAAAAAGCAATGAAAGGTATTAAACGAAACGTTGATGCGTAGGACATATGTTTCGAAGATTGTATCAAATGTCTTGACGAGAACATGGAAAAGACTATTTCTCAGAATTGTATAAAGTCTATAATGTATGACAAGTACACAATAAATATAGAGGAATTAGATCTTAGTTCATTCGATGATAAACGATATATAGTACCAAATAAACTCGCGTGAGGACATTACAGTGTCGTGAAAGAATGAGCACATAAATTAGTAAAATTAAAGGTGTATCAAGATAGACGAACGTGTCTATCTTCAGATGCTCATTTAGATGTACACGTACGTCTATCTTAATACATCTTTAATTTTATTAATTTGTGTCCCATTTTACATACATGTATACGGCGGGTTCACATTATGATTAGGATTAGGGGTATGTAACGAATCTTCATTTGGATTAGACATTGTTTTTATGCAATAGAGAAGATATTTATTAGTACAAATATGATTATTGTAAAATTTGACAAGAAACCGTGGTAATTACATACTCGTGATGCTAATGACAATGGTCTTAGGTTCGATAACGAATCCGCGGCCAACGGGACAACAACTACACCCTCTTCAAAAGTCCAAGTCAAACTCCGTACTCAAACGTGAAATATCCACCGATCGCAAAGACGCCGTCCCACTCGCGGACGGGATCATACAAGAATGTGTCTCCCCGTCATTGTGATGCTGCAGAGGTCAACTATGACGGGGTGTGTCTCAGGGCACGAGATCATCGGATTCTTCGAGTAAGACCTTTGCTCGGAAAGTGAGGGAAATGGACGTTGCTGTTAATTGGGTAATCTCTATGTTGGTGGTTAGAAAAGGATGCTAGCCGCCCTTGAGAGAAAGTTGCTAGCGAGAAGCGTCGTTCGTGAGAAAAGCAGATTTCCCGTACCTTCTCGTAGTGGGTGGCGGATTTAAAGATTGTTACAATAAAGACTGTTTGTCCGTTTGAAGGACCTTAGTTAACTAAATCCTAAAATTTATAGCGGGTCCTCAGGCTAGCTGAACATGTTCTGTGGAGATGTATCGACATCTGGTAATCATCGTGCCCGAAGAATAGGGTCTGTGTGTGACGAGCCACGGGGCAGAAACCATTGGAATGTTTATTGTCGAGTGCCGCTACAACTATTCCCTTTTAAGGAGAGCTATACATTACTCTATACTTCTATTAGGTAAAAACGTTCATCCCGTGACCGCGGCTACGTTCGGCGACTAGTTGTCGCCTCGAGCCCAAGTTCATTATCGCAAATCTCGGACAATTATAATCGGATTAACTTATAGAGATTAAAGTATCGGGGATTTTCTAAAGAATTCCAAAGGAAAGGCCCGGTGCACTTTCATCTCCGACACGTACGTGTATACGTTCTAAAATGTGTAGCCGCTCGTACTCATTGTACTTCGTCCAATACTAATTTTCCTGCTCGGTGGCCGACGCACAGCATATATGTATTTGTGTGTGCGGTATCACTTGCGAAAAAAGCTACTGTGCTGCGTGCGTAGCGTAGGAGTATGTTGCTGAAATGTATTCGGCATAGGTATAGTAACAAGGGATACTTCCGTTACAAAGTTTTACCAAATGAAAATTATTTTGCTTTGCTTGCAATGCGCTTGGAGCCGTTTTTCGAAAAAAGTATTGTCGCCGAAGTTCTTTCTTTTACCGAAGGACAAAAATTGCTAACTATGTAATTGGACGATAAAATTTTGGCTAAATTGAAGCAAATGGGCGTCTCCTCCTTTGTACTTTTTTCGATAAACAACGAAGCTACTATTACCATCGTAGTTTGTATCCAAACTGCCGATTTTTATGCATTCATAAGGAATTTGCAAATGCAAAATTATACACGATGCACATAATACGAAAGAATATATAAAGTAACCAAAGTATACTGCTTTCTGTAATACTTGATACGTAAAATATTTTTGTATCAAGCTTCCATCTTTTCCATTATATTGACAAAAATATAAATTTACATAAATATCTGCAATCTATTTATGATTTATGAATTACACGTCGTGATAAAAAATAAGAAGAAACTACATAGAGGTTTTTGCTCAAAACAGTGCTTTCTCTACAGTGATTTTCAAATTGTTTGATGTTGCCAAATTAGTTGATTCAACCTGTATATTAAAGTGCTTAATTTAGATATTAAAAAGTTTGCAGAAAATATTTTCCTGGACAACGGATGTATTTACAGATGTATCTTTTGAAGAAGATTAATCCTTCATAATAAAAACTCCTTTAAAAAACGTTATCCGTGCAGATACGTAGGATATACTGAATATGAAAAATTAGCTGTCACATAACAATGTAAAAGGGGAAGAAGAACCCACACGATACCTCAACAAATGTTGAATAGATAGGCAATAGTGCAACATGTCCAATAATACTCTAATAGAATTACAAATTTAATTTAAAACTTTTAAACAGATAGAATTTTAAACAGATAGAAAATTAAACGATGAAACTTGACGACTTGAAACTGTTCAGTAAACAAAATAACTTCGTCAATGTAAACTTTTTGGGTAGAATAGGATATAATTCTTACTGCTTGCACGAATCTGGTTTTAAAGCTGAGAATTGTCAAAGTTGTTCGTAGCGCGAGTATACGTTACAATAGTTGATATGCATTAGAGTAAATAGAAAGAAGAACATAATTGAATGTGAATAAAAATTATTTCCATGAAAATAGCCATGTTTAGAGACTGTTAGCATATATATCTGTTTAATGCTGAAATCTTAGAATCATTGGAATATGCGCTTATTCAAACACATTCCATAACTTTATATAGATTTAATAAAGTATCAGCTATTTATTAAAAATAAACATGAGACTTGTTTGGTACAAGTATATTCCTTGTTCCAGTTTCAAGTTAAGAGAATATTTAATACCAATTATGACGAGAATAAAAGAGTTAACAGTAGAGAAACATATTTCTAGCGTAATGTTGAAACTGTAATGAAATATCAACGTTTTGTTTGAATTACAGCAAGTGCCCGAATACTTATACATATAGTAGTGTATATACATATGGTGGTGTATATAATTTGATTAACGCACTGGATGCAAGTAGGGATGGACACATGTCGATGTGGGTTTATATTCTCCTAAGTCTAGTGATCATCGATAACTGGTCGATGGCACGAAATGGTATCAAATGGAGTCTTCTAAATAGGATTTTCCTATAAAGCACATGCGCTTTGATAAAATAGAGAATAACATCAGGATTATTCTAAATTTTTATTTTCAAGATATCTCTGTTTAATGATGGCAACTTTAGTATTGCTTACTTTCTGTCTACAAAGACAAGTTGTTACTACTTAGTATGCTTCACTGTTGAGAAAGTTCGCAGAATGACTTTCCTGGTCAGGAAATACAGTTTATAGTCTTATCTATAAACAGATTAAATTTTGCGAGCTTACGATGTGCCTTCGTCGCTTATGGCAAAATCTTTAGCACGCCTATTTTTCTTTCAACCGTCACACGTTTCAAAAGCAGCTGGTGATCTTTTTTTCCTAAACACAATATATTAAGACAAAATTAGTCCTAAAACGCGAGAGGAAAGTAATTGAAGCAGCTAATATGCTAAAAGAAACATATGGAGTAAATACTATGAAGCTACCAATCATTCACAATAGGCTGAAAAGTTTTCAGGAAATAACAGAAAACAAATGGAAGATGAAGCTCATAAGGATTGACATTTTACCTTGCACAACGATGAGAATATTATTCTATGGGTTCGAAAACTTGTGTTATCAAATTGGCAAATCACTGTTTGGATAATCACCGAAGAGCTTAGTATCGCTTTAGGAGATGCACATCCAATTCCAAAAACTGATTTAAAAATGCGAAATCTTAATGCTAGAATTTCTGATCCCACGGTATTCTGATGAAATTCTAGGAACATTTTGAATAGAATCTAAATATACTTAAACTTGTAACGATGTAAATAATTTATAATAACATGAGATGCATATATTCGCAGTTCATCTTGATGTAAAGATTCGTTGAGAGGAGTTGAAAGTAGCTAAAGTAAGAGTGTTTCGACCGTTCGCAGAGAGACGCGATCGCGAGATAGCAGTCAACGGTAGTCGTAAATTCCCGTTACGATTAGATAATTGAAGCCACGAACTGATCGATCTCCTTATTTCTGTTACGATAATAGGGGTGATTTAATTGAGTATACACTGATTTAATAGGTATAAAGTAATGTTTATTCCATCAACTTTGTAAAGAAGGTAGTTACGCTGTTTCGTACGTGCATGTTAAGTAAGTTGTGGCGAAACACAGCCATAAAGAAGGCCCCAGGGTAAAACACATGAGTAGGCCACATTTTTTTCTTTTTTTTTTTATTTGTTCCAATTTTACAATTTGTCCAGAAGGACATTTGGTAAAATGTTATAACTTGAAAAATATAGCATGTGGATTGTTACCCCCAGCGGGGATCCATCTTCCAGGTTGTTTATTGTATTTCTCTTGTGAGGTCTGCGGGATGCTTCTTCTTCAGTCTTCTTTCTATTATGGTTTCATTTGTTTCAGCTACAAGCTGGTTTGGGTGTGCTGCAATTCTTTCTTTGTACTTTTTTGCGTATTTAGCGATTTCCTCCTTGACTGTTGGAATTTTTAGATCTTTTCGTATATCTTCCTTCCTGACGTACTATGGAGCATTAACTATTGTTCTTAAAATTTTTGCTTGTTCTGTCTCTATTTTATTTATGTGACTCATTGCTGCCGTCCCCCATAGTGGGACTCTGTATGTCCAAATTGGTTTGATTATTGTTATTACATATTTAGTTTATTCGTTCTGCTTAATTTAGATTTTCTATTGGTTAACCAGTACATCTTTTTTCTTATTTCACGTATTCTGTTTATTATTGATTTTATGTGATGCTTCCATGTAAGGTGTGTGTCTAAAAGTATTCCAAGATATTTGACTTGCTTTGTATGTACCATGTGGGCGCCGTTCAGTTGGATATCTGGTGTTATTCCTTTTCTAAGTGCAAANACAGCAAGCAATTCCAACATTGAAATACTTCAACGCTTCCAATCGAAAACGCTAAGATCCATATTGAATGCACCCTGGTATGTCACCAACGAAGTAATACATCGCGACCTCAAGATACGTACAGTCAAAGAGGAAATAGCTAAATATAGCACCAGATATAATAAAAGAGTCAACAAACATCGAAACCCCCTAATTACTGTATTACTCGATACATCGGACCAAATCCGCAGGCTGAAGAGACACTACCCGTTAGACCTAAGCTCTAGATTTAACTAGTTATTTATTTTATGTAATTTTACATATTCATATTACTTATTTATAAATTATATATATTTATATAAAGTATTAACTTATTATAAATAATTTAGCCATGTCACAGCGCCACGCCAGAAAAAATTACTGAAAATTCTGAATGCGAAAATTCATTGTAAATTTTAATAAGTAAATAAAAAAAACATATTATAAGGTTTATAACTCTCGTCGAGAGATTTAATTGGCATTCTAAGCGCTCGACAGGTCCGCTCAATATCTAGTGTGTCTTTTGGTAACGGGTTCATTCTTTAGCGAGTTCGCTATACTGGACCCGGGCACGCCTAGGGCCATAAGGGTTGGGGTTACGCTCAAGCAGCGCACAAGGTACCCAGTAGGTACTTGCTATCTGGATTAGTTAAGTCTGCAAAGGTCACTCGTCTCAAGTCGAACGGGGCGCTTTCTAAGCCCTACCGTCTCTCCAAGACGGTTTCGGAGCAGGTGGGACGTTGCTCACCCGCCGACGGCCATTCGGAGGAGCCAATACTCCTTAAATCGGTCATTAGCCACTGTCACCACATGTCCAAACCCAAATTGGCCGAGCTGAGGGATCGCAACTCCTTCCGAGCTTTTACTCGACCTCCGTAGTACCAACCTTAGTCATTGGTGGGACTATCGTGTGGATGTACGGCCACGTCACTGCCGGCCGGCGACCTGTTTACCATGATCGACGCTTCCGAATGGGACTCACGTAAGCGGGGGCTTAAAGGCAACGGGCATCGGACAACGAAGATGGTCCGCTACCCGGAACTTACACCGACGGTCTCACCCTTGGCTTCAGGACCGTGGGTGCGCTACTACCCAAGGTCACGTAGAGAGGGTCTAACCGTACTTAAACGCCTTACACTCCCGTCGACCTTCTCTGCGATGTACATAGAGGACTCGCGTAAGCGGGACGCTTGTCCTGACGGTCCTCCCTGGCTTCGGGAACGTGTGTCTTCCAGCCCCCATAGACTCACATGAGCAAGTCCTCCCTGCGGGAGAGTCTGCTCAACAGTAAACAACGTGTCATAAACCTCGACACTCAATAGGAACTCGACAATAGATCAAGGACGATGTCGCCATCTGGAATTTAACGCTATGCGCCCTCGATCAAGTACGCACAAGATGCACCACACGCGGGACGCCCACGACAATTCGACAGTCACAGGATTGGACAGAAACAGATTCTCAGTTCATAGGAAACGTTGACGAAAACATACTCCGTAGATTGATAGTTAGAATACAAGCACCAGGCGCTTCATCACGCACTCGCCTACGTTTAAATACTGTTGCTTACATTTCATACTCTTCCGTTAATATGTTACGTTTTTATTTCTATTGTTCGGTCTACGTTACCGTTGAATTTTAAAATTCGGGTAAATAGTAGTTGCTGCCACCAGAAACAATCTAAGGATTGCTTCAGTTAGAATTTTTGTTGTCGTTATCTTTTTCGATGATCCCGAATTGTCGTATTCTTTAGTAATTTTGTCGACAATTAAATATCGGTGGGTAGCGTTGACCGATGTTTAATGCGATTACCAACTAAACTCCACGTTTCGGCTAACCTGCTACGCGCAGGAGTACTAACACGGGAGAGGATCAAAGTTGGCGAAAATAAATGTTCGTTTAATCTAATTATATTGTAAAACAAATATTTTCCACAACAAAAATTTATTTTGATTTTAATTGGTTATTAACAGAATTATTGTTGAAATTTAGAATATTCGAATTTACAATTGTTCGCGATACGCTTTACTAATTACAAGAATTGAATTTAAGTGATTTTCGATAATTTACAAATAGACAAATACAAGCACGTTGACTAACAAAAACTGACAAGAACTGAGAATTAAATGAAACAAAGAATTAAAACTAAAGAACTAAAGGATTAAAGAACTTAAGAACTAAGAGCTGAGAAAACTAGGAGATAAAGGAACTAAGAGCTAAGGAACTAAGAGCTACTGAACTAAAGAACTAAAGAATTAAAAGTCAAAGAAACTGAAATATTAAGAGCCTGAAGAATTGAGAGCTAGTCGCTATGAACCAAGAAATTACTTGCCAAAACTGTGGAACTGATCACCAAGAACCTAGGAATCAATCACCAAGAACTGAGGAACTAATCACACAGAAATAAGGAATTATCTGAATAATCTGAATCTGAATAATGAACAATGAATAATGAATCTGAATCTGAATCATCCACAATGAATAATAATAATTCTTCCATGTTGCTACGTTTATTTATAGTTTGCTCTATCGTAGAAGGGGGGGGGTCGTCATGTGGCGGTTTGCGAAGCTCGAATTCGGTTTCTAACCAAATTGTTAAATTTTATTTTGAATTGAAACGCCGTCTCGCGCTATTGGTAGGTTTTAGCCTTTGTTACGGCGCGTGCGCAGCGCGAGACTTGACAATACTAACCACTTCAAACAAACATACTAAACATAAGATTACTAGAAATCTTTAATCTACCTCCATCTTGAGCGTTAGTATCGTTCAAGGTTCGCGACCTCAACCGAACGATTGCAACTTAACTGATTTCCACCTAGTTGATAGGTCGCAACATATTGGCCCTCGAGCCGGATTCGGTGGCTTTGGCGGAATCATCTGTCCGGAGGAAGACAAGTCTTGTTGCCCAATTCTACATCGCAATTGACCGATCTCACACCAGGAGTGTCATGCTCAGAAGGGAACATATCGTCATCGCAAACTACAGCCACGCAACATCTTGCTACAACGTAGTCAGCAACTGCCACCAGCCGAAGAAACTCGTCGTCGAAACAACTGGCCTCACGTCTAAACGTAATAATACACACTTACGTTTTGAATGAATATTGAATGAATTCTATGAATATACCTCACATCCCTACTTATGTTATCAAACCCATAAATCCACGCAATTCGACCATGACCCCTAATCGAGAAGAACGCATTCAAAATTTAAAAGTGTAATGAGAGGCATTCAAGATAGAATTAGAGTCGTTTCAAACGTTACTTCAAGCGATACCTATGGTGAAGGACGGTCAGCAACAACCATTCGAGTACATCTAGAAGATTTGGAATCAGAATTTGCCGCATTCAACAAAACCCAAAGCAAGTTGGACAATACAGAATGTGGTCAGCCAACGCATGACCGCATGACCCTAAAAATAGCGTTTAAAACATGTGTTGAGGTTATTAGATGTATGTGAATACAAAGGAACGCGTGGATAAATTGTAAGGTAGAAAATATATATGTCGGATTAACATTATGATTAGGGTTAGGCGCGCATAATGAATATTCTCTCGAATTAGCCATCGTGATTACGTAATAGAGAAAGTATATACTCGTACGGATATGATCATTACAGAATTTGACAAGTAGCCGTGGTAACTAGATACTCGAAATACTAATGACAATGATCCTAAGTTCAATAACGAATCCGCGGTCAACGGGATAGCAGTCACACGTCTCTTCAGAATCTAAGTTAGACTATCCGTCAATTAAGGTATTCGCTGATCGCAAACGTTATACTCGCTTGATGATATCGCACGAGAATGTATCTCTCCGTCATCGTGATGCTGCCGAAGAAAACTATAATGGGGTGTGTCCCAGGACACGAGATCATCGGATTCGTCGAGGACAATCCTCGTTCAGAAAGTGAGGGAAATGGACGTTGCTGTTAATTGGTTAATCTCTATGTTGGTGGTTAGAAAAGGATACTAGCCGCCCTTGAGAGAAAGCCGCTAACGGGAAGCATCGCGCGTGCGAAAGACAAATCTTCTGTATCTTCCCGACAAGGGCTGTTTATAAATTTGAAGGACATTGGTTGACTAAATATTGAGATCTATGGTGGGACCGCCAAGCCATCCGAACATATACTGTGAATAATGCATCGGCATCTGGCTATCGTCTTGCCAGACAAAGACTAGGGTCTGCGTGTGACAAGTCACGCGGCAGAGACCGTTGGACTGTTTACTGTTGGGTACCGATATCTCTTCTTAAGGAGAGCTATGTAATTCTATACTTCCGTTAGGCAAAACGTTTGTCCCGTGACCGCGGCTACGTTCGGCGACTAGTTGTCGTCTTGAACCCAAGCTCATTATCGCAACTGCGATCGGTTTAACTCACAATGATTTATAACGACTAAAGATTTATGAAGATCGCTTTAATTTATAAAGATTTATAAACGCTAAAAGTTTACAGAGACAGTGCTTGACATTTTTCTAACGAATTCCAAAGGGGAGGGCCCGGTATCTTTCCATCTCCGACATATATTTTAAAAAATTAAGTGTAAATATAAGTCGGAATATAATTGAGCTGATCCAGATCCGCACGCTAGCAGTGTTACCCTATGCCTGAAAACCCTGAAGCTGTCACAGACGAAATCCGACATAAACAAAGCGATAAGATATCGAAATTCCAAGCGCCTTAGCATGAGCGACATCCGGTCACTCTATCCGTTCTCAGAAATATATGATCGAAGCCTTTTCCCACTCCCACGAATAAAAGAATTTAAATACACCCCCTAAAAGCATCCAAGTCAGTCTTGAACAATCACGCCTAGAGCTCGAAAGTGTATCGCAAACAAGAAAATAAAGTTTCTTTTATTTTTCTTAAATCTTTTTTTATTTTACGTGACAAAGCCAACGTTGCCTGTGTACAGTTTATGCTTTGCCTTCGACGCAGTCTTTTGTCTATAGGCTGTCGATGGCTTCAGTGCTTGAGAAAACTAAAAGACCAGATGTAGAGTTTTCTTAAAAGTGATGACCACTTCAATAACATGTAAAGCATGTGCTTTAGATATAATCGAAAATGCAAACCCGTGGATAAGAGAGCCAGCCGAAATTAATACGCGAAACCCATCAGGCACATCATATTCAGATTTAATTGACAATGAAATAACAATTTATTTAACAATTAACAGTCCACAATCAACAATCAACAATCAGCAATTACGCTTCTCGAATATGTTTGCTTCGCTGTTACGCTAGACCCTTCGCACTTCGCTGTTCGAAAGGGAAATGAATCGTTTGTTCAAAACCAACGGATTCTTTTCTTTATTGCCCGTCGATATCCCCACTACGCACGCGTTTGTTAGACATCCGTGAAGGTTGCTGCGTATGCATTCTTCCGAATATTCGGCGAAAGGACCGTAGGGATATCGATGGTACGTCAACAACATCTCAATCCACATCAGAGACCAGGCCGCACGCCGAGAGCAAGATGGCAACCAGATGTCTACACCTCCTTGCCGCGTACCCTCAATATTCTTAAGGACTCACCATAAATCTTGTCATTTTCATAGTTAAGGTCCTTCAGACCAAAAACAAGCATCTTTTATTTCGAATGTTCTTTATATTTTTGCCTACTTCGGAAAGATACGGGAAAGTTAGTTTTCTCACGTTCGGTATCTTTTGTTAGTAACCTTCTCTCAAGGGCGGTTAGCATTCTCCCTCACCCATCAACCTAGAAAATCAACCAATTGACAGCAAAGTCTATTTCCCTCACTCTCCTAATGAAAACTTGTCCTTAAGAAATCAGCTCTTTTCGTGTCCTTAGACTCACCCATCACTAGCTTTTCTCCGCCACAACATCGTCACTAAATTTTACTGTTTTTCCAACTTTCGATCAGTCAATGTCTTTTTATCGGGTTTCTACCCTTAGATCAGTTGTCTATTTAATTTATATAAAGTTGTTAGAGTAAAGTGTTATCTGTACGTGCCAAGTCAGTGTATATTCAATTGTGATTGTTAAGTGCATAATAAAGTGCAATAAAAAAGAAAGTTAATAGTTGTGTTTCGGCACAACCTTCTTGCTTTGTTTTTATAATCTGAGTTGTGACTTGTGATTTAACGTGACAGTACATTGGGCATGTCGGCCTTACGCTTTGATGATACAGCGCTTTGTGTCGCGAAGCCATCGAAAAGTTCCGTCGTTGGATGCCGCCACATATGTATAATTTTGTGTGCTACACTAGATTAGTCGCGTAATAGTGACACACGTATGTGAATATGAGTGTATGGAAGTATGTGCGTTCACAGCGTCTCGTAAAACAGAGGAATGCAACTGTTCCGTTAATAGTCTGGTATAGAAGATGGTGAGACAAAGAGAGTGCTGAAACACGTGCAAATGTATATCGACGAAGATCCTGGGAATCGTTTATTAAATAAATCTAAAACTATTTTATATGAATTCTAAGTGTAACCTTAGTGCTCCTTTACTTTTATTTCGGCGATTAAGATCCACGATTCTCAACATTTTCAAATTTTATTTCATCGACAGTTATCATAAACATAGACTATCAAAATGGAGATGCACAACAGTGTCGAGTCTTGCCAGATTTTTGCTCCCAGGCACACTTTCTGACCGAGAAAGCGTGCAAACGTCTAGGCTTCATCACACAGAGTTGTCATACCATTATGCGGCGCCACTCAAACGACATCTCAGGTCAATGAAATGACTCGAGCGAATGTCTAGTCACGGATCAGTAACTATACGGTAGAGTTAACATTTTTGGTCATCAACAAAGTGTCACGATCAATTCCACCGGAAGGCATTGAACGCGGTAATTTAATTTTACCAGATGATAATCAATTAGCTTATCCAACGCTTTATCGATCATCTGAAATCGATGGCTTCATTGCAGCTCAGCTGTTTTGGGATCTCTTACGCGTAGGAAAAGTTAATCTAGCAGACAATAACGTACCATTACGTAACACAGAATTACATTGGATCGTCAAGGGCGAGAATGTTGTAAATAGTCAAGCATACAAAGCGAACTGCAACATGACACTCATGGCACTACATGACGAGGTGAACAAATTTTAGATCATTGAAGAATGCCTTTCGAAGAAAATTCTTCCTGTGGAGGAACAAGCATGTGAAACGCATTACTTGACACACACCACTCGCGATACCACTGGCCGGTATAATGTACGATAACTATAAAAAGGCAATTGCTCCAAGTTATGGAACACGTACAGGATGACTCTAAAAAGGTTTCATTCGTTAAAACCCTCGCTTCACGAAAACATTGCGTATAAGATAATATCAAAAATTTCTTCGCGTGTAAGAGAGATTGAAGTGCCAAACGATCAGACAGCGTTACTACTAAGATTTTCTTTTTTTTTTTTTATTTGTTTGAATTTTACAATTTTTCCAGAGGGACATTTGGTAAATTGTTATAATTTGAAAAATATAGCATGTGGATGGTTACCACCAGCACGGTTCCATCTTCCAGGTTGTTTATTGTATTTCTATTGTGAGGTCTGCGGGATGCTTCTCCATCAGTCTTCTTTCTATTATGGTTTCATTTGTTTCAGCTACAAGCTGGTTTGGGTATGTTGCAAGTCTTTCTTTATACTTTTTTGCGTATCTAGCGATTTCCTCTTTGACTGTTGGAATTTTTAGATCTTTTTGTATATCTTTATTTCTGGCGTACCATGGAGCGTTAACTATTATTCTTAAAATTTTTGCCCGTTCTGTCTCTATTTAATTTATGTGACTCATTGCTGCCGTCCTCCATAGTGGGACTCCGTATGTCCAGATTGGTTTGATTATTGTTTTGTATATATTTAGTGTATTCGTTGTGCTTAATTTAGATTTTCTATTGGTTAACCAGTACATCTTTTTTCTTATTTCACGTATTCTGTTTATTATTGATTTTATGTGATGCTTCCATGTAAGGTGTGTGTCTAAAAGTATTCCAAGATATTTGACT
>CM026121.1:8079810-8097526 GCA_014825825.1 Bombus turneri | reverse complement strand
TTTTGTTTTCGAGACGCCGCGCACACACATTCCCATACTCACATACTACGCAGTCAATTTAGCACATAAAATTACACATATCAAAAAAAATTGTCCGTTTTGACCGGTGGTAATTCTAGTGTTAAATTTCTCTTCCTTTGCAATTGTCGCAGGCGTCTCGGAATACAGAGCTAGGATAATCACATTCTTTGCATACCATAGTCATCAAAAATTGTAACTAAGCAGTAGCAGCATACCTATGCGACCGGCTTCCAGAGATCACCCCACCACAGGAACTAAACAGTTGATATAAAAAAAAACCCTCCCAAGTTAGTACTAGAGTTCTTTTTCTGTTCATTTTTTGTTGTAACACTTTGAACCGTCACTCTGTTGGATTTATATAATACAAGTCCATTTTCATATACGAAGTTTAATTTTCTTCACCCTATTCGTGAAAGAATTATTTCGTTCGAACTGGGACGCGAGGAAATTACCGGCGATCTGTTAATTTCGCGATTTCTTGTATCTCCGACGTGACACAATCAACGTTGAGCAAAATTTGAAGAACATACTTATTCTATGACGCAGACATAAAATTGAGACAGGACTTTTGGAAATACCTGTCCTAAAAAGGTAAAACGGAGTAGCTTTTTTTTAAAGGATACCCATATCCCATGAATTTCTAAAATTAGGACGTGAAATTCGACATACGAACTCCTCAACAGAAATAAATAAATATGTATTCTGAAAGTCAATTCCTAAATGATGTTCAAATAGAAGGTAATAAACATATATTGTCATAGAAATAAATACTGTACGGGCGATGCCGCGGGCGAGCAGCTAGTGTGACATAAAATAAACAATCCAAAAGTTGCATTTCAGGATTCGTTTATTGGTTATTGCCATTTAAAAATTTACCACAATATCCTTGATTTGAGGATTACTGTGTTCTTCGTCGCTTAGATTGTATTATGTTTTTCCATATAGACTTGTTTTTCCTGGCGTTAAGACCATTTTAGAAGATTTTCAAAAGTAAATAAGTAATTATTCCTAAGTTTGTGTTCCTAAAAAATGACATTAAAGTTATTTGCTGTCGTATTTTTAATATTTAAGTTAATTGAAAGATACTGGTTGAAAATTCAAAATCTATAATTTCGTTAATATATAAGGACGGAATATCCGACGGAATGACATGTAAAAGCTTATGAAATGTCAGAAAGAAACATAGAATAAATTTGTTTTATTCTCGATTTAGCTTTCAAGAAAATGGAGTTTGGAAGTACGCGGCGTTTTCACGTTGTTATGGCAAAATTACGACCCGTCGAATGACATATAACGCGTAACCTATGCCGAACAATCAGTTTTTATTCAAATACATAATGGTGAGTTACAAGACTAAATACATTGCGTCAACGTGATCTGTTCTTTGAGAACTTGTAATGGAATTTATCAGCTACTGTTCGCTACTGCAGAGAGCGATATCCTAATAAACGTGTTCCTGATATAGGAACTATTCAAAGAATATGGCGAAGTCGTTTAGAATTTGAATTTTTTGCATCTTGGCGTTGAGATTCCGGTCGTGTGTGTCGACGAACACTTATCGAAGACAATGTTTTGGAAAATATTGACAACAATTCTACAATTAGTGTAACTTCATTATCTCGTAATTATGACGTCAGTAAAAAGACCATCCGTTGTATATTACATAATAATAGAATGCATCCGTATCATGCAACACGAGTGTATGCATTGTGCATGCATGAGTGATGACGTACCACGAATGACATTTTTGCATTGGTTTATTTGAACAACATAATAGTAATCCACAATTTATGTCGTACATTTTATGGACAAGTGACATATGCATATGTCCGCAATTCTTCAGAGATAGTGCCTTTAATGTCCATAATACAAGTCTATGGTCCTCTACAATTCCTTATGAAACACGAGAAACTCATTTCCAGGAAAGTTGAGTGTTAACATTTGGGTTGGAATAGTCGGTAATCACATAATCAGACCGTACTTTTTGTTATATTCTTTAGCGGAATAGATTTACTGAAATTTTCTTCGTGAGGACTTGTCAACATTGTTAGAGGATGTGCCTTATCGTATTCGACAACGACTGATCTTCCAACATGATAGTGCTTTAATGCACACTTTACCGATGTACTAAAAAGATTTCTAAACGATAATTATCGTTGTTGAATAGGCGACGAGGGAACTATCACGTAAAATAAAAAAAGAGATTTAAGAAAAAAAAGAAACTTTATTTTCCTGTTTGCAATACACATTCGAGCTCTAGGCGTGACTATTCAAGACTGACTTGGATGATTTTAGGGGGAGTATTTAAATTCTTTTATTCGTGGGAGTGGGAAAAGGCTTCGATCATATATTTCTGAGAACGGATAGAGTGACCGGATGTCACTCATGCTAAGGCGCTTGGAATTTCGATTTGATATTTCGTTCGCATAAGGAGATTTGCTTGTGTGTACGGATATTTTCGCCAATTTTTAATTTCTAATTACTAAAAAACAAACCCGACAACGCAATTATTTTTTTCTTAATTTTCGTCTTATTTTCGTGTCAAGAATCGCCCCTTAAAATATAAATAAATTAAAATGTAAAATCAATAGCCGAACATCCTGTATTGTAGATTCACATTCTGGTCTCAAGCATTCAGTGTTCCCATACATGCCCATGCTCGCTATAAACAATTACCTTCTCGTAGGATAGTTAAAAAGTTCAAGAGAAATAGAAGGAATAAAAAGTTAAGCGAACATGACAGCTTATACGAGTACATGCACTTTCCAATAGTACTAAAAATATTGCATATATCAAATATAAGCAATAAAAATAAAAAAATGTTTATAATGTATCATAATAATTGCCAGAAACTCTACTACGACACTTAACAAATACCAAACTAAAAATAATTTTGTTTCAAACGTAGGAAATCGGTGGGGAAAAGAAATAATATAATGATTTTAGGAATTTGAAATTTCGTTAAAATTTTATTTTATTAGCCTGCAAAGAGTTCAGAAAGGTGGATATAGTGCTTGACTCTTTCCTTGTTTAAATTACTCAAAATTATCAAGTTCAAATCTAATAAAATAACAAAATATAATTCTTATTGGACACGGCTTGCAAAAAAAAAACTTTGAACAATCTTAGCAGTGTAGGAAAGAGGTGTGAGTGGTTTAAAATCGTATTCCATTTTATTATGAAAACGAACTTTAACTTTACCGATTGTGCAATAGATTATCACGTAGTTTTAAAATAATTTAACACTCGAACAGCAGTCTCTGTGTCCGTTCTCCACTTCAGATAATGTACGTAATACGCTCCGATGTTTAGAGAATAAAACAAAAAACAACAACATATTAAAAAAGGATATGGTGCTTTCTGTGTATAGAAAATAATAATAGATACAGGTGAAATGCGATATTTGTCAAAATCATACATGTAGACAGCATACGAAATCTCATACTTTATGTGCATGATGAGGTTACTCTCATACACAATATTTCCTTACATTCATTACATTAGTTTATTATTCTCCAAAATTTATCCCTTTGACTAATAATATTCGTAGAAAAAAGTTGTATATGAGTATTGCGTGCATAAATAGGAAGAAGCGAAGCGGTACTCTCTGTTTTGTGCGGTTAACCGATTTGGCAAATAAACGACTTAAATTACAAAAACGACATAGCTCTGAATACATTTACATTTGTTAGATTATAATTGGCATACAATATAAACAATTATACAATGTAATAGTCATTTGCAAGAGTAAAGAAAACAAATTTGTCTACAGATCGGACAATCATTTTATGCTTCATTGGGAAAGACCCATATGTATCTGTTCGATTGCTCACGGAGAGACGCGTTCTCAGGGAAGCGCGTCAACGAGAGTCGTAAATTCCCGTTACGATTTTACAATCGACGCCACGAAAACTGATCGATCACCTATTTTTTTTTATGATAATAGAGGTAGTTGAATTAACTATAACGCTGTGATAACACGTTATAATTTACTCTTTATTCTAACTTGTGGATTTACAAATGCTTAGTGTATATAGTAGTTAAACAGATTAGTGATATAAGATAGATAGTGAGGAGATGTTAACTGTACGAAAGCGCAAAGTCAAATTACTCTCTCCCTCTCTCATGACGATGCCGCGGAGGAAAATTCTTGTTTTTGTTGATCGTCCCACCACTGGTTGTTCGCTGGTAGCATACCTAATGGTTATACCGAGAAAAAATGGTAAAACCCACGTTTCCCTACTTTTTACCTGATGGAGCAACAACCATAAGGAACCTCTTAACTCGAAGATTTTATACCACTTAACGGCCTTAACGACCTTAACAGTAAATCGACATGCCTATTTTTACGACAGTTACTTATGATTATTACGGTCCAATTAATTATATTGATGTAGCGAGTGGCCGCTTCGACCAAGGGATGATTCTGATGGATGTAAAATGTCACCGGACGGTATCACTCCTTGCAAGTAATTGGGTTTTGCATGGAAATGCATGCTTCCTTCGAAATTCCATATTTTCTGACACTTAGTTATGTGAATCAATAAACCTTTCAACAGTCGCTTATGAAATGTATTTATTATTTATATTTCTCTCTTTTTGAATGCAGATCGTATCTATCCTTTATTGACTCACACAACCAATCGGTGAAGCTATAATAGATTATGCACTGCGTATTTACTGTTATCTATAGGCCGGAAATATTACTTGCGGCACATTTCTAATCTCATTTCAGAGCGTTGTGTTAAGTAACATTCCGCAACGTTAGCAAAACCGTACCGATAATCGATATAAAAATCATCACATGACCGCCGCAAAGATCCATTCACAAATTAAACGTTCACATTTTCCGATTCTAACTCAGTTAGAAAGTCGCTAGATAACGCTACTTATATCGTAATGACACATATACTTTTAATATAATAATAATTTCTTTCCCATTAATAATACTTTCAATCCCGTACATTTTCCATCACGATATATATGTCGCGTTAACCGTAGGAATTGGGCAAGGGGCACATGGGGGCTCTCCGTGGGTATTAGCCATCGTAGATGCACAATCGCGACGACGCTTATTCGCGCAAGTTCGAATGCCACAGGTACGAACGGGTTGATAAGTAACCGCGGTGGTTGGGCGTTACGGACAATGGCCTTCGGTTCAGCAACGAATCCGCGGTCAACGGGATAACAGTCACGTCTCTCAGAATCTAAGTTAGACTCTTCGTCAATTGAGGTATTCGCTGATCGCAAACGTTATACTCGCTCGATGATATCGCACGAGAATCTGTCTCTCCTTCGTCTTGATGCTGCCGAAGAAAACTATGACGGGGTGTGTCCCAGGACACGAGATCATCGGATTCGTCGAGGACAATCCTCGTTCAGAAAGTGAGGGAAATGAATGCCGCCGTTAATTGGCCAATCTCTATGTTGGTAGTTAGAAAAGGATGCTAGCCGCCCTCGAGATAAAGCCGCTAGCGGGAAACATCGCACGTGTGAGAACATTNATATACTGTGACTAATGCATCGGCATCTGGCTATCGTCTTGCCAGACAAAGACTAGGGTCGGCGCGTGACAAGCTACGCGGCACAGACCGTTGGACTGTTTACTATTGGGTGTCGGTACCGATATCTCTTCTTAAGAAGAGCTATGTAATTCTATACTCCCGTTAGGCAAAACGTCTGTCCCGTGACCGCGGCTACGTTCGGCGACTAGTTGTCGCCTTGAACCCAAGCTCATTATCGCAACTACGATCGGTTTAACTCACAATGATTTATAACAACTAAAGGTTTATGAAGATTGCTTTAATTTATCACGATTTATAAACGCTAAAAGTTTACACCAACAGTGCTTGACACTTTTTCTAAGAATTCCAAAGGGGAGGGCCCGGTATATTTTCATCTCCGACATATATGATACTGATCTTTTATTATATATGTTGGAGATAAAAAGACATCGTGCCTCCCCGTTAGAATTCTTAGGAAAAGCCGAGACAATGAGCTTGAGTTCGAGACGCCAGACAAAACGCCGAACGGAGCCGCGGTCACGGGAGGGATATTTTGTCTAGTGGAAATATAGAATTACTTAGCCCTCCTTAAGAAAAGATAATAGTACCAATGCTCTACAGTGCGCATTCCAACGGCCTCTGCCACGTGTCTTGCCACACGCAGACCCTATTCTTCGGGCAAGACGATTGCCAGATGTGGATGCATCTTCGCAGGACATTTAGTTAACTAAGGTCCTCCAAACGAACAAACAGTCTTTATCCTAACAGTCCTCAAATCTATCACCCGTTACGGGAAGATATGGGAAATCTGTTTTCCCTCACGGGCGACGCTTCTCGTTACCAACTTTCTCTCAAGAGCGGCTAGCATCCTTTTCTAACCACCAACAGAGATTAACCAATTAACAGTAACGTCCATTTCCCTCACTTTCTGGACGGGGGTTGTCTTCGACGAATCCGATGATCTCGTGCCCTGAGACACACCCCGTCATAGTTGACCTCTGCAGCATCACGATGACGGGTAGACACATTCTTGTATGATCTCGTCCGCGAGTGAGACGGCGTCTTTGCGATCGATGGATATTTCACGTTTGAGTACGGAGTTTGACTTGGACTTTTGAAGAGGGTGTAATTGTCCCGTTGGCCGCGGATTCGTTATCGAACCTAAGATCATTGTCATTAGCATCTCGAGTATCTAGTTGCCGCGGCTGCTTGTCAGATTCTGTAATGATCATATCGGTACAAGTAGATACTTTCTCTATTGCGTAACCTCGGTGGCTGATTCCGGAGAATGTTCGTAGCACGCCCCTAACCCTAATCTTAATGCTTCTTCGACATATACATAAGAAAAAATTTGATAAAATAACACTAGTAATAAATGCATATGTAAATTCTTAGTAGAAGGTGTCTCATATATAATTCATGTGTCGGTCTATAGTCTTAAAATAATTATAGAGCCGGACTGGATACATTAATTTCAGCCATAATCTGATAGGTAGCAATATTCAACTACAAAATATTAAAATTTTATAATTTTTTACTTTAATACCTTACATTAATTAATTAATTTAATTATTTATTATTAATTAATTATTATCTTATAAACCGTAGAAATACATAAAAAGAGGAGGGACGTAAACGTTTTATGTGATGTTTCAATGGAAAAAGCGTAACAAATTAAATGAAATAATTTATCCAACTGTACGGAGCACTGATACTCCTTAATATAATACAATATTTCATATTATAATATTTCATGGAAAAATACAAACAAGTGAAAGTTGCGAAAAATATGTAATAATTATTGAATTGGAAAACAAAATCATAGAGTGGACGGGGAAGAAGTATTTACGAGTATGGAGGAAGTATTTAACAGCGGGTAGAAAGAACAGAGTGAAGGAGCAAAGTATTAAAACAGAGAAATAAGGTGAAAAAGTATATATAAGATTTTGGGGACAGAAATCGGCTGAAGAATGAATTATTGGAGAAATAGCTCGTGTAAAAACGTGATACTAGGAAACAAAAATAGAAGAAAACAAACGGGTCGATAATGCAGGTAGACGATAAGGAAAAATGGTGGGAAGAAATGCAGAGAAGATGGGAATGTAAATAGAGAAAAGGGAAAGAGATATATAGAGAAAAGATATATAAATAGAGAATGACATGATATTTAGGGAGAGGTGGACGCAGTGGAATCTGAGGAGAAATAGTGAAGGAGGAAAGATGGAATGGAAGAAGAGTAGAAGTGACATACGGTAATATATGGATAGGAGACATTGTGAAAGTTGGATAAGGAAGAAGAGAAGTTTAAAGCATGGTAAAAAATAAACAGACGAAAGGAGAGGTATGAGGCGGGAGAAAATAGAAAGTAACTGGAAGTTAGGGGGAGGGGCTGAAAGGGAGGAAGGGTGTAATGTTCTTGGGTATTAAATAAAATAACTTTTTGTTACACACACTAATTTATTGATATAAGATATATAGTGAATACACGTAGTTCTTATTATTAAAGAACAAATAAGCGTGCTGACGTCCATGGTTGTAAATGTTTCACAGTACAGATGCTCCACCATAAGGCCAAGTGCTAAAGGGGACACACGTTAGCATTTTATTTTTATTTATTTATAAAATTTACAATCAATTCTCGCATTGAGAATTTTTAGTAATTTTATCTGCTGTGGCGCTGTGACATGGCTAAATTATATGTAATAAGTTAATACTTATTATAAATATGTATAATTTATAAGTAAGTAATATGAATATGTAAAATTACATAAAATAAAAACTAGTTAAATCTGGAGCTTAGGTCTAACGGGTAGTGTCCCTTCAACCTGCGGATTTGGTCCGATGTATCGAGTAATCCACTAATTAGGGGTGTTCGATGTTTGTTGGCTCTTTTATTATATCTGGTGCTATATTTAGCTATTTCCTCTTTGATTATACGTATCTTGAGGTCGCGATGTATTACTTCGTTGGTGACATACCAGGGTGCACTCAATATGGATCTTAGCGTTTTCGATTGGAAGCGTTGAAGTATTTCGATGTTGGAATTGCTTGCTGTTCCCCATAGTTGGATTCCATAGGTCCAGACAGGTCTAATTACGGTCCTACAGAGGGAAATTTTGTTCTGTGTGCTTAGGTTGGAGCGTCGGCCAGTGAGCCAATAAAGGTTTTTAAGTTTGTCTTTGAGTTGCTTCGTTTTGTCTGTGATGTGATTTTTCCAAGTTAATCTCCCGTCCAGTGTCATGCCTAGGTATCTGACTGTGTCTTTGCTAGGAATTGTTGTATTGTTGATGGTGACCTGGGGGCAGGTTTGTTTTCGGAGCGTGAAGGTTACATGTGTGGATTTTTTTTCGTTAATTTTGAATCCCCATTTATGAAACCACTTTTCCATAGAGTCGAGACATCGCTGGAGAGTAGATAAAGCAATTGTCGGGTCAGCGTTGGAAGTTAATAGCGCTGTGTCGTCAGCAAATGTTGCTATTGTTATCTCTGTTGATATAGGTAAATCGGCAGTGTAGATGGAGAACAGCAGGGGTCCGAGGACACTACCTTGGGGTATGCCAGCTTCTATTGGGAATGTTGTGGTAGTGGTTTCTAAGTATTTAACCATGAATTGTCCATTGGTAGGTTAGGATGGAGTAGTAGGTGTGTGGTAGGATTTTTTTAAAATTGTATAGTAGCCCTTCATGCCAAACTTTGTCGAATGCCGGTTGAATGTCTAGGAATACCGCTGAACAATATCTTTTCTTTTCAAGGTTTTAGCTGATAATGTGTATTATGCGATGGATTTGCTCTACTGTTGAATGTTGTTTCCGAAAACCGAATTGATGATCTGGAAATGTTTTCAAATCCTCTAGGAGTGGAAGAAGTCGATTCGTTAACATCTTCTCCTGTTTTGACAAGGTAGGTAGAAAACTAATTGGGCGATACGAGCTAGTTTCATATATTGGTTTTCCGGGTTTAGGAATGAGAGCAATCAGTGAAAGTTTCCATGCCTTAGGAAAGTATTCAAGGCGAAGAATTGCGTTAAAAATCGATGTGATGAGTGCAATCCCTTTTATGAAATGTTCCCTAATTGCTTTATTGCATATTAGGTCATGCCCCGCTACTTTCTTGGGATTTAGGTGACTGATTGATTCTATAATCTCTGCAGAAGTGAAGGGTACAATAGGAGGAGACATTTAGAAGGGAGAGTGCAGGTATTCAGTAATATCCGCGACAGTTTTGGAAGAATGGGGTTTGAATACGTTAGACAAGTAATTAGCAAATAGGTTAGCTTTCCCTATGGG
Source organism: Bombus turneri (assembly GCA_014825825.1). NCBI lineage: Eukaryota > Metazoa > Arthropoda > Insecta > Hymenoptera > Apidae > Bombus > Bombus turneri. The sequence goes on along the minus strand of CM026121.1, from coordinate 8,087,715 downwards.
GCCACGCGCCCATCCACCTTGCGGACGGCGGATTGGAGGGATTATTTGCGGGGGGCGCGTGAGTTTCCTGGAAGCCTTTCATAGTGAGTAGTTGGAGTCAGCTGTGGGGGATAATTTGGCGAGATATTTCTGAAAACAGTCATTCTTGTAATTTTTTATGAGTTTGGTTAACTTTCTAGTTGCGTTGTTTAGTTTGCGTTTGTCATCCGGGGTTCTAAGGGTCTGCCATACTCTTCTTAGTCTACGTTTTTCTGCTGTATTTCGTGACTGCTTCGATATCTTCATTTGTTTTTAGTGGAATTAAGGCTGAAGTTGAGTGATTAAAGACTTCTCTAAAGAGCTGCCAGTTGGTGAGTTGGTTATGAATAAAACCATTAGGCGTATTCTCGATAATTGTTGAACTGACTGTTGCTATCACGGGGGAATGAACAGAAGAGAGATCCGCCGCGGAGTTGATTTGGACGTATCTTGGCGAGATATTTTTTATTATAAAGAAGTCAAGTAAGTCGGGAATTTTATTAGTATCAGTGGGCCAATAAGTGGGTTCATATGTGGTGAGGTAGCTGAGATTGTTGGTGATTATGTTATTTACGAGATTTTTGCCTCTTACTGTGACCAGTCTGCTGCCCCATTGGGTATGTTTGGCGTTATAGTCTCCTCCAGCCATGAATCTATTGCCCAGAGCGTCAAGGAAGTTATCAAAGTCCTGTTTGGTGATGGAGTGTCTGGGAGGGCAATATACTGCTGAAGCGGTGGTTGTACCATAGCAGTCTTCTATTGCTACGTTTGTTCCTTGGAGATAGTCTTTCTGGAATGATGGAAGTTCGTAATGCTTAATGCTGGATTTGATTCCGGTGCCGCCGTGGGTCTTTCCACTGGGATGTTGAGTATGATAAAAGTTATAATCATTTATTTTCAGATAATTTTTATCGGTGAAGTGGGTTTCAGATACGAGCATTACGTCTATTTGCTGTTGTTTTAGGAAGAGTTCTAGTTCGATTTTGTGTTGAGCTAGACCGTTGACAATCCGAATAGCTATGCGTATTGGTTTTATTTTACGTCGGAGCGTGTTAATTCGTCCACGATGTTTGTAAGTAATGATAGCAAGTTATTAATTTGCTCTGTTTGTTTGACGATTAATTTTTCAAGTTTGTTAAAGTTGAAGTTTTCCGTGTCTTGTGAACCGGGAACGTTAATTTGTGGTCGAGTATTTTGGGTTATCGGTCTGCTTTGTTCTCCTTAAACTACCTGTGCATAGAATATTGAAGGAATAGATAGTACTTGTGGGCTGGGTGTTGGAATCGTGAGGTTCGTAACTCTGGGTTTGGAGTACTTGTTGATATATAAGTTCTTGTAGCCTGAGCATCCTTTGTAGTTCGCAGGGTGGTCTCCTTGACAGTGGATACATTTCGCAGGAGTTTCTGCTGATTTAGTACATTGATATGTAGAGTGAGGACCTGCACATTTGACGCAGCAATAATTACGGTTGCAATATTTTTGTGTGTGGTCGTATCTCTGGCACCTTTTACACTGAAATATTTCTTTTTTTGTTAAAGGAGGTTCGAATTTTATAACCGAGTTCATTAATCGGTTAATGTTGTAAATTTCTTTATTGTTTGGATTTTGCTTTAAATCAATAAAGAATAATAATAATAAGATAGAGGGTTTTTTGTGATTCTGTGTCTTATATTGCTGATATTGGTAACTTCGTGGCCAAAATTTTGGAGTTCGTATTTCAGTTCATCTGTTAGCAAAGTGGTGAATGTTGCGTAGTACCACTCGAAAGGGTCTTTCTTGTTTTAGTTGATAAGTGTGGAAGTTAGCGTTCAGGGTTTTTAGTAATTTTGTTAATTTCCTGTAGGAGTCTGGATTAGCCGGTAGGATTTTAACCTGATTATTATTAATTTTTAGCGTGTAGTCATCTTTGCTAATGTCTTTCTCGATGGACTTTATCATTGTTTGAATGTCGATAACATCATTAATGAATATTGGTGTGGGAGGAGGGTTTTTTTAAGTGTGTTGATCTTTTGGTGTTTCAACTACGTCCATAGAATCGTCTGTCGATTCTAGTATTGAAAATCTATTGTCAGTAATTATATGGTTTGTTAACGCTTGATTTAAGCTAGTGTTTGATTTTACTTTGACTGGTTCTCGCTTACGTTTTTTCGTGATAATAAAGTCGTTCTTCTGCCACGGGGGAAGTAGAACGGTGAGGTTGTAGTTTTGCTCAAGAGAGCCTGTTCGCGATTCTTGGGCCATCATCGAGCTAGTTAGTTCAATTGAAATAACTAGTCGAGAGGCTATAATTCGGGACAGAGTTTTGGAGCGTTTGAACTTCCACTAGTAAGTGTAGAAAACACTTGGTTAAATCTGTTTCGATGCACTTTAGACAGATGGGCGTCACGTGTTGTATTGGGAACTTCACAGAGCACCAAACACATGTCTGAACGCTACGGCACTCGACAGCGAACTCACACGTTAGCATGAACTTATAATATTAGGAATCTGTCCTGTCTGGTTGTATACTGATATAGATATTTAATTTGTCATAGATATTTAATTATACAATTCTATGGAAAAGTTCATATTTACTTCTCTATCCGATGTACAAAAGTATGAGAATGACAAAATCGCGCAATAATTGAACTAATTATAAATTATTTAAGGAAGAGAAATTGTTTACTATATTTTCTTTACTGAAGAAAAGAGAATTTTCCTTCCAAACCATAATGGATCAGTGGAATGATGCCATAATTTCAATATATTTTTTATACACGATAATATTTTAGATTTAAAGTAAAACATAAATATCAATCTTTAAATAATAAATCGATAAACAATGAATAATATTTCTGACTAAATGTATGTATTTCTGGTATCTGTTTTACATGTGTGTTCATTTACAAAAACTATAAAAATAGGAAAACCATCCGACTATAAGTAACATGTAAGGACATGAAGACGTAGCGACTAATTTATGTAACCACGTAACTAGCCACTTCTTTCTCCCATGGTACTTTCATTACTGACTCAAATTTATTAATTCTATGATTTTTAATCTTGTTAAAAATATCAAAATAAACATTTCACGTTATATTGAATAGAGACCAGGAGAGAATAGGAGAAGGATTGCAGAAGATGAAAAGAAAATGCGAAATCTTTTGACAAAATATTACAAAATAACCAATTAAAACTCCCTACCAAAAAAAATTATTATAAAATATATAGGAAATTATGTCGATATTGGTAACGAAAAATTCATTTCAGAAGAAAAGCAAAAATTTTTACGAAAATTTAATATATCTATGAATTTTTGACACAAAGACGCGGCAGTCTGGACAGTATGATACATATAAAGCAGGGTGAGAAGTAGTGCAAAATGTCAGAATATAATAATTTATTAACAGCAAACAAAGAGAATAAGCGATATATTTACAAATATTAGATATATCTAATATGTATGTAGTAACCTAGAGATGGTGTTTGTTTTTTATCCAGAGCAAGGACAAGGAATGATGGTATATTGAGAGTTAAGTTTATTTATTCGTGTAAGCAATACTCAACATAAAACTGACTACAATCGTCGTGCATCTTAAACTCGGCTTCTATCTTCTTAACTCACTTAGCTCAAAACTACTCCACTGAAACTGTTACAACTTAACTGTCTAACGTCTTCTCCACAACTCGACTGCTTCACGTTTTCCGTCTAACTCGACTGCTTCGCGTCTTCTCTGCTCAGCTGCCTAACGTCTTCTCCACAACTGAACTGCTTCACGTCTTCCGTCTAGCTCGACCGCTTAACGTCTTCTCTGCCCCCAGATGTGCCTGACTCATTCCTAGGTAGACCCCCTTTAATTACCCCGTTGTTGTAATGAGCTACCGGTATAATCCATTGTCAGGTAGATCCCCTTTAATTACCCCCGATGTTGTAATGGGCCACAGGTATGACCCATTGTCAGGCACGTCCCTTTTCCCGATACTACATGTATGTGTACCAATAGGTCGTCCTATAAGGGATAACCATCTAAAACGTTTGAGTCAAACACTTCTAAATTTTCCGGTATTCCAGTGTAAATTTCTACCTTCAAGAAGGTCCCAACTGCTCTTCGCTCTTCCTCTTGACTCTTGAGACTTGCGCTCTTCTTTCTTGAGGTCTTCTCGGGCTCGGATCTACCTCGGCTTTAACGGAAAGCTCCCCTTCGGATGCTCATAGAATTATTAAAGGAACTGATTCATCAAAAACTGTGAATTTCGGAATACGATTGTTCTGTAGGCTGACTTCATTGCGATCGTATTACCCTACCTTACAAATAAGAGAATTTCTGCGGTCAACCAGGAACCACATTCTCGCCTTTTGCGACAAAGTGTCCTCTTCTCAGGCGAAGATGTCGGAATTCATTCTCTTTTTCTTAAATTAATCTCCCTGTTCTTGTACCGATACATATTACTGTCGTATAGTACAAATAGTATTGGTTGGGCCATATATATAACCTGTATTCAAAATGTTATTTGACCAATCGATTCATATACTAATAATAAAGCGATATGTAAGAAAATGTGAAGTTCGAACGCCCGAGGCGACCTCCTGTTCTTCGTCACCTTCTGCTATGGGGAAGAAAAAGCCTCAAGACTTAAAGGTGCCATAAATTAAGCTTTCACCCACATGGTGTGTGGGACAGCGATTCCGAAGTCTTGCGATTACGAGTCCTGAAAACGCGAAGCTTTGAACGTCGTGTGGTTCCATGTGACGATGAAAACATATTCATACTAGTACAATTGATATGCCAAGTGCCAAGGATTAATGTTAAATCTAGATGATGTATAGGAAATATTAAAATTACTGCATCATTCCATTGTTCGATTATCGTTTGAAAGGGATATTCTCTTTCCTTCCCTAAAAAAATATAGTAAACAACCAATTTCTCTTTTTTAGCCAACTCAGAATTAATTATTTATTATATTAATACATACACATAATTGTATAATTAATTGTTTAATTACTGCGCGATTTTGTTATTCTCATACTTGTCTATCTTGAATAGAAAAATAGATATGAACTTTCTGTAGAACCGTACAATTAAATAGATTCTTGTAGCTTGAAACTCAATAGGTTCGTATCTATGTTAACATGCACCAAACAGAGCAAATTCCTAATTTTGTAGGTTCTTGTATATGCTAACGTGTGCTCCGTTGAGCATATGACCGCCTGGTACAGCGTTAGTCGGGGAACAACCAGAACTATAGGCGTGAACATTTTCATTTCCTTTTTGTTGTTATCCATGTTAATCTCCGCGCGGCACTCTATACTCTGTTACGCTAGTGCCTTTTAACCTGACGTCTGTGCTGGATGATTTAAAAAATGATGAGACAAGTTGGTATCGTCAAATGTATTTAAAAGTATTTTAAATATAGAATACAGAGTTAATTGTTGTTCGCTCAAAGTCACTCGATATACTCGCTATAAGAATCCTCGATACTCATATACTAGGTAATGCTTACGTTGTAAGGATACTAGATAATAATTTTTTAGAGAGCATGATCGTCTATTTATACTGGTCAGGGGAGTACCGGTGTTACATCACGTGACTTTCTACGGTCGAGGTGTCCATCAGCTGTGTACACATAATTAAGGGACTCGCAATAAGCCTAAGGAACGGCCATGAAACTAGACTTCCTGATTTACCGTTAATCAGGTAAAAATAGGGAAAATCTAGGTTTTCCCATGTTTCGCAGGATTCCTCCCGCAAGCGACCAGTGCTGGGGCGATCATCACCGAACAAGAGTTTTCCTTAACGACAACATCATCACCGGACTTCACTGCCTAGTCAACTACTAATCAGTCAACACCTCTGCATTTGATCTACGACATTCGTATAGTCAAGATCTCAACTCTAGACTTGTTCTACAATGACAGGACTGTCAACATATCTACTCGGACTCGATGTCGCCTATAGATTAGTCAGCATCTCTACACTGATTCTCTAACCTGAGTACAGTCAACGTCGCTATTCCAGGTCTTCACCCATCAATCATTTATCTACTACACTTACACGTTACGCAACGGCGTAACTATCTACTGTACAAAGTTGCTGGAAATATATATCTTATAACATGTTAACCGCAGTGTTATACCAACACAACCACCCCTATTATCCTAAAAGAAATAAGGGGATCGATCCATTCGTGGCGTCGATTATCCTAATCGTAACGGGAATTTACGACTCCCGTTGACGCGCTTCCTCGCGATCGCATCTCCCCGCGACTAGTCGAATAAAATAATCGGAAAGGTTGAAATTGATTCCGGTTGACGGTTGCACGTAACGGCGATATTGTTTTGTCCAGAGTTTGTTTATTATTACATTTCATTACATTATTACATTTATTATTACATCTTAACGGTGTTAATACTCCGAGGCAAAACAACAACATGAGTCACTCTCAATTCAAATCGTCCTATGGCTCATGCGTCATTCGCTATCTAGCAATCCTCTTCTGAATGAAAAGTCCTTTCATTTTTAACATCGATGTCTTTTGAAGACCTTAATTTTCTAGCAAATAATTGGATGGCTTTATGATTCTGCCTGAACGCGTTGATATTTCATGATTCGTCATTGCAATTGCAGCAGCTTCTATCTTATTGGCAGATACATTTACATTGTTGTTGTTTGTGCCACTATATATTTCGGTTGTTCGCTTTTATTAACATTAGTGATAATGGAAACTTTACATATATGTCTACGACTACGCTATTCTATTTGTTCGGGAATTTGGGTGATCCTCGGTTTACGACACGGACAGCACATCGGCTCTTTTTGGGAAGTTGGAAATTCTCACCTGACAAATTGTAACATTTACAACGAGTTCTGCCCGAACAGCCGAGCTAAACAGACGTGAGAAGCTGGACTTCAGTGAAATTGCGACAAGCAGTGAATTTAGGTGAACAAAACGATAACAAAAACTGTCAAATGGTAAAGCTCCAGAATGCAACAACAAATACCACCAACCAGAGTAACAAACAAAGGTACAAGATACTACATAAATAAAGTTACAAATACGTTAAGTAGAAAACAACGAATAAACAAAGAACAGGAAAACTGATGTACAAAAGAAATGGAAACGTTGCAGAAGCAAGAACAAAACAGCTACAATGAAGATGAACACTGGAAGTTAGCAACAGCACACAAAAAGCGTAAAATAATACCAGGCATAAGCGCTATGAAAATTTCAGATACAGAAAGGTAACAGTGGCTACAAGACATCCCACTCCGAAATTCATAGAGTTCACTAATAGAAGCAGTAGATACGGACCCAAAAGAAAAAGCCACAACTCATGTCGTTAAACGGAATTATCAAAAATCGGACACCAAGTAAGGACGATAAATAATATAACCAGATACGATGTGAAACAGGCATTGCCACTGTTTCTAATACAACTTGAACCCAAAACTAATAAAAAAGACTTCTTTGACATTAAAAAAATCTTAAACACAATAGTAACAATTGAGCCACCTCGTTATAAGAAAGACACAACGCAATGTATACGGTGTCAACTATATGGTCACACAAAAAACTACTACAACAGAAACAGGGCGTGAGTCAAATGTGCAAAAAACCACCTAACAAACCTAATAACAAACTGTCCATACGCAGGCAAAATAGACGAAGTAAAATGCTATAACCGCAATGGAAACCACCCAGCCACCTACAAAGGCTACCAAGTGAAAAAAACAACTATAACGAAACCTGTTTCCATCGCTTCGAAGCAGGACATACTGCAATTATCCCTCACAACAAGAAATTGCAGAACCAGAGACAACACCAAATGTACAAAACGTATCGAACACTAACCATAGAAACATTAACACCTTTGGTAGCCGAAGTTATGCACAAGAAACTATCCAAACA
>CM026121.1:8063160-8079310 GCA_014825825.1 Bombus turneri | reverse complement strand
GCCTCCTACCGAACATAGGAGGAGCGGGAATTGGAGTACGCCGCCTCTACGAGGGAGTCATCCGATCGCGGGTCCTCTACGGGGCCCCCATATGGGCTGAAGATATAATGGCCAACCGCCGCAGCCTGACCCTGCTGCGGAGGCTACACAGGACGACCGCTATAAGAATAGCGAGGGGATACAGAACCGTATCCCACTCATCGGCGTCCGTGCTAGCCGCGTCTCCCCCGTTCGAGCTACAAGCCCTCGCACTCCAGCAGGTGTACAACCACCGGATGGCTCTGAACTCGGACCACGACCAACCGGTCCAAAACATCTGGAGGGAGACCAAGCACAGGATATGGGAAAGATGGCGCGCCCAGCTAATGGAGGAGGACATCACACGGCCACACCGGGCCGTCCGCGCGGTTCTACCCAACTGGGAGGCATGGAGAAACCTCGGAGGAACACCACTCACCTTTAGGATGACACAAATACTCACCGGGTACGGCGTATTCGGTGAGTACCTCCGAAAGATCCAGTGAGAGGTGACGTCCATCTGTCACCACTGTAAAGGGAAAGAAAACTCGGCGCAGCACACGCTGGAGTTCTGCCCAGCGTGGGAAGAACCGCGCCGAATACTACGTCTCACCATAGGCGACAGGCTATCCCCTGAAGCGGTCGTAGAGGCCATGACGAGGGGATAACAGGAGTTAGCCGCCGTCCGCACCTTCTGCGAGCATGTCATGCTAGTGAAGGAACGGGCGGAGAGGAACAGGGAGAAGCGAGGAGACCCCACCCGGGTAACCCGCGGAAGAAGAGGAACAACGACACGCCGCCGTGAGACTGCGTCATCATCACCACCACCGCCGTCATAGAAAAACGTGGCGAAGAAACCGTCAAGCCGAGGAGGGTTTGGCTCCCTCCCCGGAACTGCACGACGGCACAGGAAACGAGACGCTAGGGAGAGGGTGGTCACCCCCCCCCCCTAGCTGCCAAACTAACCAGGCGGCTGCCTCTCACAACAACACAGGGAGAGAACGACGAAGGAGCGTCCTGGGAGCAAATTAATGACAAGAACTGGGACGCCTCTGAGAACCGTTGGGACGACCACCGTGGGGTTTTTAGTCGGTAAGAGTCCGACACTGCCCGTCGCCTACCAGAGGGCGACCGAGCGTCCATGAGGATTTCCCCATGTCAAAAAAAAAAAGCTTAAAAGACCTTGTATAAAAATAAGTACGGCAAACCCAGAGTTAAGGACCTAAGCAACCAAGCACTTAGTCCACAAAAATTCACTATCCCTTCAATCTCTTACGCACAGGGAGTTCAAGGAAATCAAAGCAGACCGATAATCCATAGTGCTCAACCACAAATTAGTGTTCCCAGTTCACAAGACACGGATAACTTCAATAGGCTTGAAAAATTAATCGTGGCACAAACAGAGCAAATTAATAACTTGCTATCGTTACTTACAAACATCGTGGACAAATTAACACGCTCCGACCTAAAATAAAACCAATACGCATAGCTCTTTGGAATGCTAATGGTCTAGCTCAGCATAAATACGAACTAGAACTCTTCCTAAAATAACAACAAATTGACATAATACTCATATTTGAAACTCACTTCACCGATAAAAATTATCTGAAAATAAATGATTATAACTTTTACCATACTCAACATCCCAGTGGAAAGGCCCACGGTGGCACCGGAATTATCATCAAGACCAACATAAAACACTATGAGCTTCCATCATTCCGGAAGGACTATCGCCAAGCCACAAACATAGCGATAGAAGATTGGCATGGCCCGATTACCGTATCAGCAGTTTACTGTCCTAGACATTTTATTTCCAAAGAAAACTTCGATAAATTCTTCGAAGACCTGGTCAATAGATTCATAGCTGGAGGAGACTATAACGCTAAACATACGCAATGGAGTAGGAGACTTATCGCAGTAAGAGGTAAAACCTTTTGAAATTCATAAACGCCAACAGTCTTAACTACCTCAGTACAAACGAACCCACTTACTGGCCCACTGCCACTAACAAACTACCTGACCTATTAGACGTCTTCATAACCAAAAACATCTCGCCAAGATACATCCAAATCAACTCATCCGTGGAACTCTCTTCAGATCATTCACCCGTCATAGCAACAGTAAACTCTACAATTATCGAAAACCAACCTTATGGCTTCATTTACAACTAACTTACAAATTGGCAGCTCTTTAGAGAAGTATTCAGTCATTCAACATTAGCCTCAATATCCCTAAAAACAAACGAAGATATAGAAGCAGCCACGGAATACTTAAACACCAGCATAATAATCGCGATCCATTCTTACACCCCTACTAAGTGTTTTGTCAATAAACACAAATACCCCCATTACATACTAATAAAAATCGCAGAAAAGCGTAGACCTAGAAGAGTATGGCATAGTCAAAGAATGCCTGACGACAAGCGTAAGCTAAATAACGCAACGTGAAAACTAACCAAAATCATTAAAAATTACAAAAATGACTGTTTCCAAAAATATCTTGCTAATCTGTCTCCCACAGTTGACTCCAACTACTCGCTATGGAAGGCATCCAGGAAACCCACTCGCCCTCCGCAAATAATCCCCTCAATTCGCCATCTGCAGGATGGATTGGCGCGTAGCCCTATACAAAAAGCCAACTTGTTTGCAAACCACCAAACAAATGTCTCCAAACCATATTCCTCCACTATTCCCGCCGAAATAATGGAATACTTGCACTCTCCTTTCCAGATGTCTCCTCCTATTCAAGCTTTGTCATCTCTAGAAGTTACTGAATTAATACGTCGCCTAAACCCCAGGAAAGCATCGGGACATGATCAGATAAGTAACAAAGCTATTGTCACGTCGAAGACACAACAGATCGCGAAATTAACGGATCGCCGATGATTTCCTTGCGTCGCGGTTCGAACGAAATGATTCTTTCACGACTGGGATGAAGAAACTAGAATTTCGTATGCGACAATGACATTTATTGCAGAAATCCAACAGAGTGACGGTTACAATATTGTGGTTCGGAATATCAGGACAGACTGACTCGAGATGTTAAAACGGACTGTTTTAGCGCTGGTTTTTGGAAGGTCCTTCTACTGAGGGTCTAGTCCATTTGGAGGGGGCCTTGTTATTGTTTCAACAGATATGGCATGCGGGGTGTTCGGTCGATCTGGTTACTGAGCAGGTAGTCTTCTTAAGTGTGTGACACTATCAAGGAGCTTCCCAAAAAAGGGATTGCTCTCATTACCTCCATTTTTAATGCAATTCTTCGCCTTGAATACTATCCTACATCTTGGAAAATATCATTAATCACCCTTATCGCTAAACCTGGAAAACTAATACACGAAACTAGCTCTTAGAGCCCAATTAGTCCTTTACCCACTTTGTCCAAGTTATTTGAGAAGATGCTAACGAAACGGCTCCTTCCACTCTTAGAGGAGTTGAAAACAATGCCGGATCATCAATTCGGCTTTCGGAAGCAACATTCTACGATAGAGCAAATTCATCGTCTAACACATAAAATCACCCATGACTTAGAAAAGAAAAAATATTGTACTGCGGTGTCTCTAGACATTCAACAGGCATTCGACAAAGTATGGCATGAAGGACTTTTGTTCAAAGTAAAGAAAATCCTACTACACGCCTACTACCCCATCCTAAAATCCTACCTAACCAATAGACAATTCATAGTAAAACAGTTAGACGCTATAACCTCAACATTTCCAATAGAAGCTGGCATACCCCAAAGCAGTGTCCTCGGACCCCTGCTGTTCAACATCTACACTGCAGATTTACCAACTTCGGCAGAGATAACCACAGCGACATTTTCTGACGATACAGCCTTATTAGCTTCGCACTCAGACCCGCCAATTGCCTCCTCCACTCTCCAGCGAGGTCTCGACTCCATGGAAGAGTGGTACCACAAATGGCGCTTCAAAGTCAACGAAAATAAATCCAAACAAATAACTTTCACGCAACGAAAACAAACTTGCCCACAGGTGATGATAAACAATATAGCCATTCCAGATAAAGAGTCAGTCAGATATCTGGGCATGATTCTGGACAGAAGATTGACATCGAAACAGCACATCTTAGATATATCCAAACAACTTAAAGCAAAATTTAAAAAATTCTACTGGTTCATCGGCCGACGTTCCAACTTAAACATGCGGAGTAAAATAATGCTATACAAAGCCATATTAAAACCTGTTTGGACCTATGGAATCCAACTATGGGGAACAGCAAGTAACTCCAACATAGAAATTCTCCAACGATTCCAATCGAAAACGTAAAGATCTTTAGTATATGCACCTTGGTACGTCACCAACGAAACAATACATCGCGACCTTAGGATACACACAGTTAAAGAAGAAATATCAAGATACAGTAACAGATATAATATAAGAGTTAATTGTTGAGATATGTGTAATTTTATATCCTAAATTGACTGCGTAGTATGTGAGTATGGGTATGTGTGTGCGCGGCGTCTCGAAGACGAAAGAATATAAACTGTTCCGTAGTTAGTCGTGTATGGAAGGGCATCTGGTATGGAAGGTAGTGTGAGAAGGAAGTGCTGAGATACGTGCAAGATTGTATCGTTTAATATGGTTGGAATTGTTCACTAAATAAATGCATAATTATTTTATTGTGAATATTAAATGAATATTTATTGTTTCTATACCTTTATTTCGGTGATAAAGATCCATAATCATTAATATTAATAACCACCAAAACCCATTAGTTACCCAATTACTTGACACGACGGATCAGATCCGCAGACTAAGAAGGCAATACCCCTTAGATTGAAGCATTAGATTCAACTATAATCAAACATACTATAAACTTTTATAATCCAAGTTATAGTACTACGCCAAAGTAATCTACTTAAAATTCTGTATGAGAATTGATTGTAAATAAAAATATTTCTAAACAAAAAAAAAAAAAACTATCACCGAAAACCAGGTCAGTCTATATTAGAGCTAACTAAATGTAATAGATTAAGATGAACGATCGAGAAACGGTCGAATGGATTGTCGAATGGAGACCGGGTGTCTTAGGCCTTCGCTTATGTGAGTACCATCTGGAACTGTCGAGTAACGGTAAGCAGGAACTCCGGCTGAGAGTGGCGTGGCCGTTTATCCACATCGATAGTCCCACCAATGACTAAAGTTGGATCCACGAGGGTCGAGTTAAGCCCGGAGGGAGTGGCGACCCCTCCGCTCGGTCTATTTCGGTTGGAATCGTGAGGGTAATGGTTGAAGGCCAAATGATGGCCAGACGGCCGATAAGGGGTTGCGTCGGCTTCCCCGATGGCCGTCGGTGGACGGGCAGTGTTCCAACTGCTCCGTTCGATCTTAGACAAGGGAAGATCCCTGTAGGCCGGAACTGCTTCAGGTAGCAAAATCAGGAACCAAGCGCGCTGGTTGAGCGTATCTCATCTCCGATGGATCTGGGGGGCCGGGGTCTGGTTGTAACTTCCGCGAGGTACAGACCCGTTAACTAAACTAGCTGCATCTATTTATTAGATGTAGTCGAGAATAGATAGAATACTTGTCTAGATGATTATCGTATCATTAACAGGAAAAGAATAGAAAAATAGATCCCATTACCGCTAATAGGTGATCAGTTAGGTTGGTTATCGGGATATAGATATTTTAAAAGTTTAGATTTATATACCGAACACTATGAGATGCCCATAGGATCAAAATCGCGGGATATGACGAGATATCCACTACACTTGATGGGCAGTATCAGTTCAAACGTATGTCCTTTGGGTCTTGTAACGCGCCGTTGACGTTTGGTTGATTACTGGAGTTTGTTGGAGCTCTGAAAAATCTGCAATATGACACAGCAGTAACCTACTTAAATGATAGGTATGATTTTAGATAGTTTTAGGAACTTTAGGAAAATAGCGCTTATTATAAATTTGAGAAAAAGCCATTTTTAAGCAAAAGATTGAGTGTTTAGGATTCGAAATATCCAAGCAAAGTATAGAATCCGGGAAGGCACAGTTATTAAGTAAAATTATTAAGAAAGATACTCGTGTTATTAGAAATTTTATCAGTGTTGCCAGCTATTTTACACGATTCGTGAAGTGTTGCATCTGTAATCAGGCCATTGACAGACTTATTAGCCAAAGAAGCGAACTTTCCTTGGAACGTGGATTAAAATAACGTATTTAGTGAATTAGAACTTCGACTAAGTAGATCTATATTAGTGCTTTATAATCTGGAATTGCCGACGGAAGTACACACAAATGTGAATAGTATGGGAATCGATCGAGTCCTATTGCAAAAATAAGTCTAGAATGATTGGCATCCAAGAGTTATTTAATAATAATATAATAGTAAAAGTACTACTAGCAAGGAAGCGAAGTATTTTTTCAAACTCAAAACATTGTCTGTAATCAAAAAAAATTTAGGGAGTACCTGATAGATATATTTTTCACGATTTGGACAGACTGTAACAGTCTGATATCATTTGCGAATAAGCGTGATTTAACTTTCGGAGTAGGTAGGTGGTCTATGGGGTTGAGATTTTTCGGGAAGTGGTGGTGGTGTAGAGGGAGTTGGGACGAAGCTGTGAGTGAGGTCGAAATATCCGGGGAAAACTGGAGAATTGGACAAGGAAGGTAACTAGAGTGAAGTGCCAGTGCCTGCGTGGGAAAGTGGGTTTAAGAACGAGCAGAACTCAGTCTGGAAAAGACGTGGTAAACAAACATAACCACGTGTGAGGTTATGGCATTGAGGTTGCCATATTGGGACCCGAGACAATTGCGCCGCTGCACGAGCTACTTGGGAACTAAACGGACGCAGTCATATTGGCACGCGCGCCGAAAACGCGCCGCGCGGGCCATTTAAAAATGGTAGTAACGGGGGATAGTGACAAGTGCGAATATAAGTGGCCACTCTGCGCGCCCAATGGCAAGGAGAAAAGAAGCTACTGTGGAGGAGGATAAAAAGGCGGATGAGACTATGAGAGGAGACGGCGCAACGGAACTGGCTGCTGAGCTAACACACGTTAGCACCAGACGTACGATGAAATCGGTCCCACTGAAGGAGGGGTTCTTCTGCTCCGCACAAAGCACGGGAAGCATACAGATCGAGGAAACATCGGAGGAGGAAGAGAACCCTGCCGTCGCAGCGCCCCGTGCGAATAAAGGGAAGGCCGGCTGATCTTCCGAGCTCCCCACGAAGCAGGCCGAAGAGATGAGATCATCTACTACGGCGGATATAGGAGCGGAACTCATCCGTTGAGCATCCGATGTGACCAAGGTTGCCTATACAGCACGCAACCTTAAAGGCGAACACGTAAAGACGCTGTAAGATGCAATGAGGTCCATCACCGTTTGCACAACAGAGATAGTGAGAAGAGTGGACCCCGCCCACGGCGCCTTTGCGATAATGGAAGGACGCATAGCGACACTAGAGGCGGAGAAAGAGGCGCTCTGAAAAGAGCTGGTCTCGCGTTCCATGCCAGAGAAGAGTGGTGAAACAGCGCGCATTGATGCGATCGAACGCAAGACGGAGGAGCTAGGTCCTTCGTTGCTCCAGCGGATGGAGGAGCGCCTCCAAAGCATAGAAAGAAGAAGCGGAAAGGAGATCGCCCCGACGCGACCTCGAGAAGAATGGAGCCCGGAGTTCCAAAAACTCCAGTGGCCAAGGGAGAACAAGCGGCTGCCGCCGAATGGCAGACCGTTATAAGCAGAAATAAGAAAAAGAAAGAGCTGAAGGAGAAACATCCGGCGAAGATAACTCCCGGGGCAGGGGCGAAGAGCCCGAGGAAAACCCTGGAGGGGGGATCGGAGACCGTGCGAAGAGGGGGTAACAAGTTGCCCCTCACACACACATCGCGAACATCGGCAGTGACCATCGCACTGAAGGATAGAAGGAAATCCTACGCGGAAGTTGTTGGTCGCGGCCAAACAGAACGTCCCTCTGGCAGAGATTGGCATCAAAGCCATGAAAATGAGCCATGACCGGAGGAGTCGTTCTGGAGGTCCCCGAGGGCCAGAAGAGGGAAAAGGCCGCCGCGCTCGCAGCGCTGTGGACATAGATCTTGGATTTAAGCAAGGTCCGCGTGGTGACAACCTACCAAGCCGCGGAAGCAAGGGTGACCAGGGTAGACATCTCGGCTACAAAGGAGGAAATCAGGAACACCCTGGCGAAGGAAGGCGGCTGCAAGGCGGAGGGCATCCAACTGGGAGAGATCCGCCTTGCCCGAAATGGTCTCGGATCCGTGTGCATACGAGGCCCGGCCGGGGCAGTGAGGAAACTGGGCCATACTGGTAAGGTCGTCATAGGATAGTCGATAGCGAAAGTCGAAGCCATCGAGCGAAGACCCTTGCAATGTTACAGGTGCTTGGAAACGGGACATATAGGGATGGCATGTGCCTCCAAGGAGGACAGGGGACACCTGTGCTACAGATGCGGAGGCCCTGCACACCAAGCCAAAGGATGTACGCCCGCGAGCCCAAAATGCCTACTTTGCGAGGATCTCGGGGCATCATCCAGCCTGCGCCTTCCCCGAAGAGGGAAACAAGAGGAACCACCCGCGGATCCGCGGTCGTAAGTGACAACAAAGAAGGCTTGCCGCCACAGGGAACCCCTGATCCCAAGCCCCCGAGCAGGGACGCTGGCGCGGAGGAAGCCAGGGAAGCGATGACATGAAGGAAGTAAAATAATGCGCATCCTCCAGACCAACCTGAGACGGTCAAGACGGGCACAAGATCTGCACTATCAAATCATTCGGGAGAGCACGGTCGCCCTAGCGGTGGTGGCCGAACCGTACAGCATCTTGGATGCTCCGGGCTGGTCCGGAGACACGGACGAAATAGTCGTGGTCATCTGGACATCAACGCCAGGGGCGCTCCCCCACGGAGCCCGGCCTGAGCGCGGCAATGGATACGTGGCGGTAGAGGGGGCAGGAATGGTGTTGGTGGGCGTGTATGTTTCACCCAACAGCGTACGGACAGCGCTTGAAGAGTTCTTGGACGGAGTTGGCGACTGCGTCAGGCGACACCTTCCTCGGCAGGTGCTCGTCCTGGGAGATTTTGACGCGCACTCCACGGAATGAGGAAACCCCAGGACTAATACGCGCGGCCGCGTGCTGTCAGACTGAGCCGCGGGACTTGGTATCTTGTTCGTGAACAGGCGCTCTACCAGCACCTGTGAGGCGTGGAGAGGGTGCTCCATCGTTGACACCACATGGGCCTCCCCCGACGCTTTCAGGCGGATTTCAGGCTGGAGAGTAGCGGAAGAAATTTAGACACTCTCGGATCATTTCTACATATTCATGGAGGTGAAAGACACACTGGGACCTGGAACGACGACCGCGGGTAATCACCATGGCCCGCCAAGAGGGAGTCGTGCGCGCCAGCCAATAAGGTGGAGGACTAAGGAAAGAGTCAAAGACTTGCTTCGAGCGGCCGTGACAGTGACTGCCTGGAACTGGGAGGCCTCGGTGACGGCGACGGAAACAAGCGTGGAGGAGGAGGCCCAGAACCTTCGCCGAGACATGACGGCAATATGTGATGCGTCCATGCCGCGAACCACACTGAACATCGGGCGAAATAAAGCCGGATATTCGTGGACTCCCGACATCGCGGAGCTCAGGATGAGATGCGTCCACGCCCGAAGACGGTACCAGAAGGCCCGATGCAAGCAACGACAAGACGAGGAAGAAATCTGCATGCGTTATCGAGCGTACCGCGTGTTACGGCGTACGCTACAAGAGGAGATTAAGATCGCGAAGGAACGTGCCTGGTCTGACCTGGTCGAAGCAGTCGAGTCCGACCCATGGAGAAGACCATACAGGACAGTGACGCGAAAACTACGCGCTAAGGGCCCCCTGGCAACGACAGATATGGACCCGTTGCTGCTGGCCAAGGTCTTCAGGACGCTCTTCCCCCGGAAGAGGACACCGCGGTGGAATAGCCGCAAAATACAGTCCAGATGACGGAGTGGAGAATAGAATGGGAAGTCACCGAGGAAGAGGTATGGGCGGCGACAAGAAGAATCGCCTCCCGCGATGTAGCGCTGGGCCCGGATGGGATCACGGATCGGATCTGGAAGTAATGGAGGTCATGGCACCCAAACTTCAACGCCTCTTCACCAGATGCCGGAGGGAGGGTGTCCTCCCACGGGCGTGGCGAACAGCGGGGTTGGTCCTGCTCCATAAGGAAGGTCGACGGTCGATCTCGCCGTCGGCATACTGGCCAATATGCCTACTGGACGAGGCCCGCAAGCTCCTTGATAGAGTAATCGCCGCACATTTGGAGCGACACATGTCAAGGCGGGTGCCAGGCTGGCACGAAAGACAGTACCGCCTCGGGAAAGGACGCTCGACGATTGACACGGTCAGACGCGTACGGGCACTCACGGAGGACATGGTTTCCCGGGATGTCGCGGCGCTGGCGGTAACTCTAGACATCGTCAACGCGTTCAACACTATACCGTGGGACAGGATAGTGGCGGTTTTGGAATACTTTGAGGTTCCTAGATACCTCATTCGGCTGATCCGTGTCTACCTCAACGACAAATAGGTATGTCACACCAGCAAGGAAGGGGAGGAAAGGCGGCCCGTTGAGCGCGGTGTCCCACAAGGCTCGGTGTTGGGACCGATCCTGTGGATCATTGCGTACGATGAGGTGCTGCGCTTCCCGCTGTCTCCGGGTGCGGCCATGGTGTGCTACGCGGACGACACTTTGGTCCTGGTAGGAGGTCGCGGGTAGCACGAGACGTTGCGCATCGGCGAAGTCGCAACGGCATGTGCAATACAGGCTGTGCGCGGACTGGCCCTGAGGGTCTCCCCGTCGAAATCCGAAGCCATCTGGTTTTATGACACGAACAGGCGAGGGACTCCTCCGCCCGGACCGAGCATAAGCATGGCAGGCGAATCCGTCGGGGTGGGATCACGGATGAAATACCTGGGTCTCACCAATGACAGCCAGTGGACGTATGAGCCGCAATTCGACTCCCTGATTCCGAAGGTGACGACGGCGGCTAACGCATTGTGCGGCCTGTTACCGAACATCGGCGGGGCGGATGCCGCGGTGCGTCGACTATACGAGAGCGTTGTTCGGTCCCGTGTGATGTACGGGGCCCCGATATAGGCAAACAATTTGATGGAGAGTCGGCGCAGCATCCAGCTCCATAGGAGATTGCACAGAGCAATTGCCATCAGAATCATCAAGGGATACCGAACGGTGTCCCACGCGTCGGCGACGGTTTTGGCCGCGTCACCACCGTGAGAGCTTCGGGCGCTCGCACTCAAGTGGAGATACATCCACATGAGAGCACTAGACCCGGGAGAGGACGTGGCCGAGCAGGCGACACCAAACTACCAGGGAACCGCCGAGGAGGATACGTGTGGGACCAGTGGCGGTTCCAGCTGATTAGCAAGGGAGGCGAACATCGAGGCGTCGAGGCCGTCCTCCCAAGCTGGGAGGCATGGAGGAGCCGACGCGGCTTCCCGCTGTCTTTCAGGATGACCCAGGTACTTACTGGACACGGCGTGTTCGGCGAGTTCCTAAAGAAAATCGGGCGCGAGACGACGAACGTCTGTCACCACTGCGGGGAGGGCAGGGACACAGCGCAGCACACACTGGAGTTTTGCCCGGTGTAGGAGAGGTCCCGCTACACCCTGCGTCTCATCATTGGCGAGAGGCTGACCCTCCGGCAATCATAGAAGCATTGGTGAGCGGGCCACAGAAATACGAGGCTGTCCGCCTTTTCTGCGAACGAGTCATGCTTGCAAAGGAACGGGCAGAAAGGAAGAGAAGGAGAAACTCTCACCCTTGTAAGATAACGCGATGGAGGGGGATGGCGGTCAGGCGACCCAGGATCGCTCCACCACCATCCTCAACCGGACGCGACTAGCAGGGGGATGACGCCAGGAGCAATGGCCACCACTGGTGCCAATACATTAGGATCGAGTGGATTAAGGGATCGCGAGGAATGCACCGACAGCAATTCGCAAAGAACGGGACCACGGAGCATTCCTATCATACGCGTAGGCAGGGCATCGTGGAGTTTTAGTCGTTATAAGTCCGACACTGCTCTGCTGCTGCTCATAGTGGTGGAGGATCCATGTGGATTTCTCCACGTGAAAAAAAAGGTGATCTATAGGGCTATCGGAGTGTCGTCATCAAATTGAACATCATGACGGCAAACAAAATAAAGTAGCGGACGGGCTGGACCGGAATCGGATAGAATCGTGTGAAGATACTCCATTAGAGAATTTACTGGTTCAAGAGAGATCCAGAAATTTTGCGTGTTCGCGATGAACTACAGGCAGGAGATCTAAGTATACAGCGTATATAAAAAGTAAGTGTAGAAGTCACTGCAGTTCTACACCTCGGGATCGGCGAAGATTTGTAAAAAGAAATTCATGCAAAATTTACTTCGAACATGATTTTCAAGGTCGAAATATTTTTATTGCAACGTATTCCACTTATCATACGGAACGAAAGTTTCAATGAAACTACGAATCGCAAACGACTCCTTCTTCTGAGAAAAATATTAAAGCTTTAATAATTTTTAAACTTGCGTTATTCACAATGCATTTACATTTTGCAGTCAAATATAGGGAAAATAGCACCTACTGTTACACATAGATACTCCAGATATACCATTATATATGCCATATCTTTCATTCTTTCTCTGTTTCTTCCTTTTTTCTTTTTGTTTATTTAAAAAGCCTTGAACTTGTATTTCTACATTTTCACCAAGTTTTTCTCCAAGATTACACAGTGATTTTGTATGGTACACCACTTTCAACTGTATGTTCTAACTATTTAACGGATGTAATTTGTCCATTTGAACTGTAAATAGTTTCTTCTCTGAAAGGAAAAAGTACATTGCCGTCAAATTTTATGAACCAGAAAGTCGTATGTGAAGGGTACATTTGCACAATATCCGCGGTGCTTCAAAATCTTCGTTAAAAAATTTGTGAACCTGTCGATTATGGTCATGTGGAGCACTATCGTACATAAAATAAACAAAGTGATGACTTTGGCATGATATAATTTCTCACAATTCGCTTAAGAATCATAAGCATAAAGATCGTAAATATATGTCGGGTTGAGATTGGAATTTTGGGCGCGTAACAACTCTTCACGTGGATTAGCCATTTTTTCACAAAACCGAGATTATATTTACACGTATATACAAGACTATCACAAAGCTTAACAGATAATAAGTCTAATGAATAATAAATTTGATGAATAATAAAGTTAATGAATAATAAATTGTACGAATAATAAGATTAACAGATAAGTTTAATGAATACTATTAATAATGTTTTTGAGTTCAAAGGAATCCACGGTCAACGGGATAACTCTTTACTAAGCGCAAATACGATTGTCGAAAATACTCGATGTGTCACTCTCCAAGGCAATCGCACGAATGCCAGCCTCGTGGAGATTTTTCTCGCTGTATGATTGCATTTGTTTTCTGTACCCGTTTGGAAGCATCGAGGAAGTTCCAAACGCCGTTGCTAGGCAGTGTCTGCCTGGAGTTTGATTATTAATACAATGTATGTCCCATCGTATCGACACCTCCGAGGCAACATCACACGTGGCTAGGTCCGCTCCCGAGGCCGCATGCCGCCACAACCACATTTCTCGGAAAACCCATACAACCACTCCAGACCTCCGTTAGCCAAAACGTCCATCCCGCGACCGTGGCTACGTTCGGCGACCAATTGTCACCTCGAACCCAATCTCGCTATGATAAATCTCGAACAATTACAGCTATGATAAAATCTAGGCTAGAGTACTAGAGGATATTCCCAAAATTTCCAAGGAAAGGCTTCGGCTTTCCTTTCATCTCCGACACGGCCATCCTGACTATCACACGTTCTCGAGTGTACCTTCGACAACCAAACAAAGGAAACAAGATTAGTATCATTATGATTAGCATGCAAAGTGCCAGTTGCATCCTGTGGGCTATCAGTCGGGTCGTAATGGCATGATGGACCATTCTCGATTTCGCACCCAAATGAGTCTCATCCTTCGAATCGCACATTCACTCAAAGCTCGTTCCATAACTAGCTTCGTAACATTGTCGCTGTCGGTACTAGACCAGCTCCAGCTTCGTGACATTGTCGCTGTCGGTACTAGACCAGCTCCAGCTTCGTGACATTGTCGCTGTCGGTACTAGACCAGCTCCAGCTTCGTGACATTGTCGCTGTCGGCACTAGACCAGTTCCAGCTTCGTGACATTGTCGCTGTCGGTACTAGAGAAGCTCCAGCTTCGTGACATTGTCGCTGTCGGTACTAGACCAGTTCCAACTTCGTGACATTGTCGCTGTCGGTACTAGACCAGTTCCAACTTCGTGACATTGTCGCTGTCGGTACTAGACCAGCTCCAGCTTCGTGACACTGTCACTTCCAGTGCCTGACCACACTGAACTCCATCCCATGGCCGCACCTGGGCTCATGTAATCCTATGATCCTCTGAGATCGGGGTACTCACATCGCCATGGTCACTATTCTCGTCATCACCACAGACATCCAACTCAGCAGGAATGCAACTATCCGGCATTTTTCTTAACCTATCATGACTGTACCTGTATGACTTTTTCCCATCCAGTGTTTTTAAAGTATATCGGTCTTCTTCCAGAACCTTCGATATCACAAATGGACCCCCGAATTTTGGATCAAATTTTGTCTGGTTCCTTTCTTCATTTTGGCGTGGTACCAAATCATCGAGATTAAACCTGTGGCGTTAGATACTCCGTATAACCGTCGTCTCGGGTAACAGCGAGGCGACGAGAATATAAACAAAAACATTCAGACAAAAGACCAAACCCAACGATTAGTGGACGACCCAACGAGCGTCTTCGACAATCTGACTCGAGACAGAATGTTTCCGACCGTTACACCGAACAGCCCGACGAACTGCTTGTACACACGACTTCGATCAATAAAACTTTGTTGAGTTTAAAACCGATCCGTTATCATTGCTCCCATAACCACCTCAAACTTAACCACTTTAGCTTTGGTTTTATCGAATCTCTCTTTGTCACACCTGGCATTTGTTTCCATTTCTTTTATTGCCTGTTGTCTTACACTGGAGATGTCTATTTCTTTTTCCTAGATGTTATCAGGTAGCAATAAGTCATATGGTCTTGCTGCTCTACCGATCAATAACTCTAAAGGATTCGATTTAGTCACACAATTTAAAGCCAATTGTATCTCCCCGATCGCCTCTTGCCATGAATGCCCTGTCGTTTCTACCGTTGTAAACATATTCTTTAGCATACTCATAACACGCTGAACCTGTCCATTGGCCCTACTTGCACCGGTCGCAATCAAATGAACTTTAATTTATTTACTTTCACAGAACTCGTGAAATTCCCTGCCCGTAAAACATCTTACTTGATCCGCTATTATCCGACAGGGACTACCGAATAAAAATATAGCGGATTTAAGTGCTTTGATAACGCTAAGCGAATCTAATTTGCGAGTGTGATGTAAGTACACGAATTTCGTGAAGGCATCGACCAAGACAATGACATATTCTTTCGAATCATTTTTGCCACTTAGCTTGTCCGTTATGTCCATGTGCATTGTATGCCACGGTATGCCGGTCTAAGGTATAGGATGTAGCTCAGCTTGTATTTTACCTGAACTAGCCTTCGAAACTCGACAAGCATGACAGGTCTTTGCGTATATTCTCGCGTCTGACATACCATGGAGCGTTGACTATTGTTCTGAGTATTTTGGATTGTATCGAGAATAGTTTATTTATATGGCTCATTGCTGCTGTTTCTGCATTAGTGTACCTGACTAGACAGTCGTGTCGTCCGCGATTGGCCGTCTATAGTGTGTATTATATTATTCCTAAGACGCTTCCTTGCGATAAACCTGTCTCATGTCTTTAACTTCAGAATATGCGTCCTTTATTTTTACTACAAAGGTTCTGTTTTTTTAGGTATAATTTGAGTAAGTGATGAATTTGTTCTGGGAAATTTTTTTTGTTTGCTTGTAAGAGGCTTCCATGGTTCACTTTATCAAATGCTTTCTCGATGTCCACAAACAGAGATGTACAGTATTGTTTCATTTCTGTTGCAACGAAAATTTCGTTGACGAGCCTGTGCATTTACTCAATCGTGTAGTGTTTGTTTCTGAATCCAAA
>CM026121.1:8043837-8062660 GCA_014825825.1 Bombus turneri | reverse complement strand
TGTTTGGATAGTTTCTTGTGCATAACTTCGGCTACCAAAGGTGTTAATGTTTCTATGGTTAGTGTTCGATACGTTTTGTACATTTGGTGTTGTCTCTGGTTCTGCAATTTCTTGTTGTGAGGGATAATTGCAGTATGTCCTGCTTCGAAGCGATGGAAACAGGTTTCGTTATAGTTGTTTTTTTCACTTGGTAGCCTTTATAGCTCTCTCGCTTCTCAATTTTTAACTACACTCGTTCTAAATCGTTAGTTTCTGTATCGATTATACCCAACACCCAATATCCCTCGACTTTTCTGCGACGATTTTATTTCATTTTTCCAAACTTTGTTCCGCCACTCTTAAATAATGTAATAATAGTAATATTCAAGTGAAACATAAGTAATACAAAAATATAGGAATATCGAACATAGACTATTTGGACAACAATCGAGGATCCACATTTCGAAATTTGCTGTAATTTCGGTTTTCATGCCAGTATAAATGAAGAATCGCGCACTATTTCATGTACAACTAATAGTAGACAAGCACAATCGGAAGCGACAATTAACATGTTCTTAATTACGCCGATTGGTTCGGAATTGACCTACATTCAGACATTACAATATTAATTCTTGATCACCGCATTATTAACAGAGCCGCTGAAAATCACATTGTCACAACATGTCTCCTGCACGCAGAAATCTCCCATTATTCCTGTATTCTGATATATTTCACGCTCTAATCTGTAATTTTCTGTTGTTCTATAAAAAGCACGGTACTTCCTCATTAAAAGCCAATATAAATGTAAATACATCGCAACAGTCCACCATGCAATCCATCATCATGTCACAAAGTCAATTTAAGAATTATTAAAACTTTAAGATTTTTGTCCGCGAGAAGAAGTCACTTGCAAACCATAGTTCCTTTGAGACTTTTGTTCTCCGTGATCAGTGGAATAAGTTACGATAAAAAATGTTGATCTTGAAGATTATGCTCAGTCAATTTTGCGCGAACTTTCTTTTATAGATCTCCACCGATCCAGAAGTGTAGGATTACACTACAATGGTTTTTACACTTAGTTTTTATACACCCTTTTTACACGTGTTTATTCATTTTCTTAATATTATGTGAATATTATTTTGGTGTGTGTATGTGGGAAAATTTATATTTTATAAAATATTTTGATCGTCCGAATTAGACCGCGGATTTTTATTATTTAGACTTTTTTGTTTAAATAAGTTTACAAAAATACGAATTTGCATTAAAATCCACACTCTAATGATAATAAATATTTCTTAGTTTAATACGAGTCTCAAGAGTGTAAAATTATCATTTATTTGATACTTTTCAAATAGGTAACTTTTTAAATAGGAATAGTGTCACGTACTTTCAAATTGGATAGATTCCTTTAAGCGTTTTTTATGTTTGTAAATAATTAGCACCAAACGATTACATATGACACTAGTAGAACTTGCAGAGTTATACAAATTTGTAAGTAATAAGAAGTAATATTCATATTTACAGGGAATATTATCGTCAATGGCTATAAAGGGCATTATTAGCTATCCAGTTGAAATCACCCTTCGTTTGATTGGAGCATGGCCAAATTCTTCATGTCGAATTTTCAAATATATCATATGGACAACAGTGATGTCAACGTTTTTAATATTTCAATATTCATATTGTCTTACTCATCTCAAAGCGGCCGATTTAACAGAATTATTAGACGGGTTAAGCGTTACTTTTTCAAATACTCTTCTTCTTCTGAAGTTTATTATCGTTTGGTTCCACAAACAGTAAGATGATTTCTGATTATTTTTATTTGATGTATTCCTTTTAAGTTTATATTTGCTTCTATTCATCAAACTTATTTTACTTATTATTAATACTTATTACTAATAAACTTATTAACACTTTAGCTATAATTTTTCAATATCATACATTATCCAAAATTTATTGTACGGTTTTACTTAACGCGATTTTAACGTTACATACGCAAATAATCACTTCATTTCATTGATAAATGTTCAAATGATAATGTGAAATATTCTTTAATAGGTAAAATGATTTACACGTTAAAATTTGTTTTCATAGCTCAAGTGACTAAAGACACCTGTTATAATAAAGAATATTTTTCAAATAGCATGTTCAAAACTTATCATAAAATAGTAGTATTATTTTAAAATGTATTATTCAATGAAATGCTTAAAAATGCAACCTACAAAATGCAATAGAAAAGTAAACAGTGTGAAAAGAATATATGTATATATTTTTTTTACAATATTGATACTAATTGATATACAAAACAAGTGTTGATCTAGGATAGTGATTCGAGTGTAAAATCCACTTCACAGATCAATCGATGTACCTATATGATTGCATGATTGATATGTATGCATCTATAAAAGCTATATGACTGCGGATATTATTTTATACAGAACTTTTTCCGAAATTTTGATCATAATGGCCGAAGACTGGGATAATTGTAAATCTGAATGGAATATGGAAGTAATGATGCAGAAAGCTATTTTATCCTATCGCATTGCGAAGGTTATGCTTATAGTGTTTACATGCAGTATCTCTCTATATGCAGTGACCACCTTTTTCGTTCCTGACAACATTGAAGCATCACATTCTACGGAAAAGAAATTTCTATTGAGAATGCAATTTCCTTTCGAAGCAACATTTTCACCAATATACGAAATCATTGTGACGATACAACTTGTCATACAACCGATATTTACTCTAATGGCAGGAATGTTTATGGCTCTTATTGCAACGTTCGTAAGTTATTACTTTTTACTTCAATCTCATATATTACTCATGTATTTACTTCTGTTTGAATCATTTCAGTTAGCATGATACGAAAGTCGCTAACGAACTTACAAAATTAATAATTTAAAGAATATCTGATTTAAGATGTATTTCTTTCGAAAATAATATATGAGATATCTCATAATTTATGAGAATCTTTTTAAGTTATGTATCAAAAGCTGTGTGACATAAATGCCCGCAATTTTCAGCCTCACATAGCTGAACTCTTTTAAGAACATTTTCCATAACCTTTGTTCGAATATCTAACATTAACCTTCTATTTTGCCTCGAAATCTTCAGCTGCTCAATGATCTTTGGTTTGTTTACGTATACTTTCTTCTTATGGGACCTCGAAAAGAAAAAATCTGGGACTAACAAGCTTGACGATCGGGAGGACGAATTGAATTTTGAACTTCTTTAATAAAAGTTTTTCTATTGGAAAAACATTTTTTTGGAAATTTCTTATATTGCAATTTGTAGCCGATCTAAAGCTAATTAACATTTATTCAAAACATTTTTTTGTTAGATTATCGAGAGTGCCTGAAAAATCGTGGCAACTGTTAAGCTGCACATACGCTTTATATAATATGCAAGGTATACCACGCACTTGGACTCACCCATAACGTCAAAAAAGTTAATGAAGGAATAATATTATTATAGGAAAATTCGGAATAATTACATTTAAATGATGATCTCCGAAAGTAGAAGTGTTTCAAAGATTTCAAGGTTACTTCCATTTTACAAAATGAAACTATACATTTCTCATACACCATTTAATGCATTTTTTAATTCTCTTCGTGAAAACATTAAGATACTTGAGTCGAAAAGTTATTGATTTAAAAGATATTTTAATTTTAGTTTTTTCAGCAATGTATCATATTTGGATCTAGGCTTGAATATCTCTTCTCTATTAGTGTTGCTCTGTTTGCTTGTGTTTACTACCAGTTGTTTCATATAAAGATTGGTGGGCTATCTGACGTCTTCTAGTTAACACTTTTATTCATTCACTCAAGCGAAATTATATTTGATATTTTCACCTCATTTCCTTTTCATAGTAAGGACATTCCTTAACAGCACCTTCGCAAACTAATGGATAGGCCACGTGGCTATTATTGCTTGAATATAACGATCTAAATCCATTAGGTTTTTTCTTCTGCCAGCATTTAAAACCTATCGTGCATCAAACCCAACGTATGCACAACAATGCACAACCTGCGCGGAAGAATACAAACTGAATTTAAAATTAGTCGGAGAATATCTAATATTTTCATACGAGTGCGGAACTCGATCCTAAGCTATGCAATAGTGTGTATTGTGGTAGGAAATAGACACTTGGAGCGTTTGCTGTAATCATAACTTGAAAACCAATATCAACGTTCATATGAGACTTTTTATTTATTTTAATGTGTAGATTCGCTTTCTAGAATATTGATATGCATTTATGAATCATCCTGTACATAACTATATTATATTACGTATTATTGATTAATTAGTTACATTATCAATCAGTTACTGCTAATAATTATATTATTCGTTATTATTTATCAATAAAAAATATCATAGAAATTACGATAATAATTTGAGGCAATTCTAATTTCTGAAAGCGTGTTTCATTATTTTTAGGTGCTTCATGTAGCCAGTCAGATCGATATACTCTGCGATAGATTAACAGAGATTTTAAATAATCATAATGAAGAAAAGTTACGTATAACAATCATAAAAAATCTTATAACCAAACACCAAAGAATTATAAGTTTATCTGAAAATGTTGAAAATGTATTCACTTTGATATCTTTGCTACAATTCTTTTTTAACACTGTAGTGATCTGCTTTGTGGGCTTTCTTCTTGTAACCGTAAGTAAATTCAGTCATCAGATCGAAAAATACAATATGAAAATTTATATTCATTTACAGTGAATCCCGAAAGTATTTGAACAGTCTTGTTAAGGAATACTTCTCAACTTCGCGAAAAAGATCCACGCTCCATCGACGACAAACTGCTCGTTGATTGCTCGATTGTTAATCATTGGCCTAAACATATTAAGTTCGCTAACTCTCATTCTTGTTCTGAAATTGAGGTCATAGACTTGACTCCGATTTACTCTCACTCATCTCCCGCATCCTGGGCACCATTTATCGTGCCATTGCGATTTCGTGTCA
Organism: Bombus turneri; assembly: GCA_014825825.1. Lineage (NCBI taxonomy): Eukaryota > Metazoa > Arthropoda > Insecta > Hymenoptera > Apidae > Bombus > Bombus turneri. Next base: position 8,057,707 of record CM026121.1, on the reverse strand, counting down.
ATCTCGTTGTGGAGTGCGTTCAAACGCTTCGCGTTAGTCCTCAATCTCATTAATTTTTTGTGGGTCGTTCTATGAGTACAACTTCGTTGAATTTCGGATTCTTACCACAGCTCCAAGCATGCGAAGTGAGCCATTCTTATTTTGGCGATTGTAAATGGATTATAAATTTCGAAGCTGTCCAAACTCTTTCATGACATTTAACCGTTATCGGGCAAGAAACGGTCGTGTGCATGTGAACTTGTGGTTCTATAACGACGCGCTGTGTTTCACGGTCTAAAAAATGTTTTGTGTATTGTATTATACAGGACATATTGAAATCTCATTAGTACTGTAACGAGACATGGCTACCGTGATTATACTGGTAAACATTGAAACGAATCTGAAAATGTATACATATAAATACTACAAGATATTGTACACTTCGCAAATATCACAATAGTATTTAAAGAGTCAATAAAATTATTCGCTATATTAATAAGCGACAATATCTAGTGGGATCATGCTTACCATTAATTATATGTTTAAGACTGCTATTTATAGTTTATACTAACTTTTCACTAAGTGTATATTTGCAATAATTATCGGATTGTTTTCAAATTTTGCTACTATAATCACGATAACCGTGTCTCATTAGAGTACTAACATTAAGTATTTCAAACAGTTTCGTGATATGCAAGCAATATATTTATACAAATTTTCTATGGTAAGCGTCGAATATTTTCGAGAGCCACTGTATTTTTCATATTATTTGGCGATTATATCATTAAATATTTCTCTTTCATATTTTAGTCATTAAGCAGTGGACAAGCACCTGCAGTAATAGCAAAATGCTTTCCTTATTACATAGCTATTAATTTTGAAGCACTTATACTTTGTTATACGGGCGAATATCTTAGTTCAAAAGTAAGATATTTATGTTAAAGATTATAATAAGGTTATTATGATTATGTAAAAAGATCTTTTTATTATTGTATAAAATCATTCTTTTTTTACAGAGTGAGGATATCGGTTGGACTGTGTACAATTCCAACTGGTATCGATTAAGTATTTATGAAACTCGCGCGCTTTTATTATTAATATTGCGTTCTCAGAAGCCTCTGAATCTCACAATTGGGAAATTTATGAATCTTTCTTTAGAGACATTTGCTAATGTAAGAATTCTCTTACGCTTTCATAAAAAATTGAACCAGATGTTCTAGAAAATAAATTTTTATCTTTTAACACAGCACAAATGACTAAGTTTACAAAATACATTTTAATATTAGTTATCCAATTATAAAAATAATTTTACTTATTTTGTTTGATATACAGTCAACTTCAATATATTTTTTGCATTTAACTTGTTAAAATTATTAATCAAGACAGTGATATTATTAAAATGATTTATTGTCATGTTTCTTATATTCTGTTTTATAGATGTTGAAAGCCTCTGCTTCGTATATTTCAGTGTTACATGCAATGGAATAAAACACGATGAAAATTTGCAATAGTAAAAAATTGATGCGTGCCGGAATAATATACTCTTGTTATAATACTTATTTTACTACAATGAAACAATCAGCTCGAAATTTGGAGATTGAAACAACCATATGCTACTAATGAAGTGCAGTAAATGGGAAAATTTGTTTGCTTCAAAGTTTATTTTACATTTTATAGTTTTCATAAAATGTAGTATTGCAATTGTTATCTAAATTTAAAGATATTCTAAGTATTTATTTTTTACATGTAATTATTTTTTTATATGTCGTTTCCTTACGGTTACTGCATTATTATGTTCTAATTTTACATACTATTAATAAATATCTGAAATCTATTCTTCGGGACTATTATAATAATTCAATTGCTTATCTATATATAATATAGAAAGTGTTCGAACGTCCCTTAAAACAGAATAAGTTTTTCAAAATTGGAACATCATTTGAAACTTTTTTAGATATTAGAAAATTTACTATATGACCTGTGAACCATATTTTGATAAATGGCAATTGATCACAGTCACAATGAAAATAGTGGGAGGAATTTTCACGAATATTAAAAGTTTCTTAGTGTGATAGTTGAACCGCGATAACAAATGAGGGGGTCGGCACAAAGCTGAAATTTTTTAGTGTTTTAGAGTTTTAGTGTTTTGAGTGATCTCGAACTTTCCTGGAAGTTCGGAAAACGATAAGTATAAATAGAGCAGTCCATGATAAACAGCGCATTCTGTCTATTACAATCCGTAAAGTGTGTGCAAATCAAAGCCAATCAAAAAAGAGATGGTAATATTACATATTGATGTGAATATGTTCTCGCTCTTATTTTTACAATAGTAAAAGTCGCTTTATCTGTAATTTAAATAGCATGTTTTGCAAATTTAAGTATGCCAGTTACACATGCTGAAAATTTCATCGAAATCGGTTAGTTACAAACGGTTAAAAATGATAAAAATCTCAATTTTTCATAACCTTCCACTTATCTACCACTTAAAACTGTCATAAATCTAAAGATCCTTACATTTTTCGATATTTTTCGCTTATTTCTGCATCAACTGATTTTCATAAATTAATCGTCCTAATTTTTTCAAAACCCGGTTTTAAGGAAAATTTCAGAAAAAAATATTCTGTTTTAAAGGGGTGCGAACATTTGCGTGAGCCATTCTGTTATAATTAATAATATAATTGGCTAGTGAAATGTACGTATAACAATTGTTTAAACCGGGCGTAAATAACATATACATATATATTATAATATAATAGTTATCATAACGTAATGCAAATGTAACACGGCGTATAATAGCTTCGCAATATCTCTTAAGAAATTTTAAAATATTTTAAATATTTTAAATTAAAAGGAAATATTTTGAACATTTAAAAATGAATATTTGTTTTCCTTATGAATTCACTCTTTCTCATAATGTCATTTAATACTTTTCGTTATGTACTTTAAGTATCAAATAAATACAAATCAAGACACAAAGGTAAGAACATATTATACATATAATTTCTTTTTGAAATATAGAGTATTACTAATAACATCTATAAAAATTTGATCATGCAATTTTTAAGTAAATATATCGTGCATTGAGGAGGTAAATATTTATAAACTTTTACTTCATAATTAAGTTTATATTTACGACTGACAACAAGCTTCCATTTAAATTTACTACATGTACAAATCACTTAATACTTAAAATTACTTAAAATTACTTAATGTACAGATGTGGACCGAAAAGGAAAAATTGTATAATGTCTTGCGGATAGGGTGCAAAAATCCAGTAAACGTATGTATGTACATAATATAATAGATGTTTATTGCTTATCCGTGCTGTAAATACGACCTAAGAATATTTATTACGGGAAATATGAGAATTCTAATCAAATGAAAATTTTATAATTCTAAGTTATATATAATTATATAAATAAAAATACTAAATAAGAAGTACTGAAAAATTAAGACAAATAAAAGAAGTAGTCTTTATTTTGAAGCAGTTATGTTCGTTTACACGGGCAAATAATACTTCGAAGGTAAGATATTTACGCTAAAGACCATAAGAACTCTAACGCTATTACCTACGTAAATGTTTCCTTCTTATCATTGTTTACAACTTCTTTTTGCAGAGTGTGAATATCAGTTAGATCGCACACAATTCCAACTGTTATAAATTAAGTATATATTTATAAAATTCGTGACCTTTGGTTATGAATATTACGTTTGATCCTTACTCTTTAACCCTTACAATTGAGAAGTATGAATCTCTCCTTGAAGGGATTTTCCGACGCAAATATTTTGTTAAACCCATAAAAAATTAATATTAACAAATAACGTTGAACCTTTATATTTAAATATAATTAAAGTGAATAATTATATAAAATAATTCTCAAACTAATATCAATAATTAAACTGAATACGGATAATTTTTGTCATTTTAGTTGACATGTTAATTAACTTGTTGATGATAAATTTGTTGTGTCCTCTCTACTTTTGGAAAGTATCTTCTTAAAGCGCAGCTTCAATGATATATATTTAATATAAACAAATCTCAATATTTCGAACCAAGATATCAAGAAGATATCAGGTTGATTTGCCTCACATTATTTTTCTACCTATTTTTTTTTACGCTAGTTCTCGAGCTCACCCCTCTCAAGGAAAATCTTGTGGTGTAAAGCTCGTTTAAAGGTTGAATTTTCTCGCCCAAATCACTACATGCGGTTGCGTCTGAAGCTGCGTTAAACCCGAAACACACAGACGACATCCATTGCCGGTGTGCGCCAATTAAATAACGACACCAGTTGCGATATAAGCGACCGGCTCTTACGTAAATTAGTACATATTCCACAGACGACTGTGGTGATATAGTCACGTAAAATAAAAAAAAAGATTTAAGAAAAAAAAGAAACTTTATTTTCCTGTTTGCAATACACTTTCGAGCTCTAGGCGTGACTGTTCAAGACTGACTTGGATGATTTTAGGGGGAGTATTTAAATTCTTTTATTCGTGGGAGTGGGAAACGGCTTCGATCATATATTTCTGAGAATGGATAGAGTGACCAGATGTCACTCATGCTAAGGCGCTTGGAATTTCGATATCTTATCGCTTTGTTTATGTCGGATTTCGTCTGTGACAATATCATGGACAACAATGCTTCTTTCCTAACAAGCAAGAATCTAAATGTTGCGTTGCAGCTGGTACACGCGTATGACGTTTAATTGCTTCAGAAACATCTTTATGACCTGACCATAAAAGCCAAATGAATACTTATTCATTTCTATTAAATGTTTTTATTTTAAAAATATATTTTTATCCGATAAAAATAGTTAAAGATTATTTACAGCTAAAATCAGAGTTAAAGTAACCTGTAAAATACGTTAAAAACGCTTAACTCTACATGCGCATAAGTTTTGAACCACCGAATGCCTAAAATTAAAACTTGCATTTTCAGAATCTACGCATTGAAAACTATTAAACGGCAATTTAAAAAGGCAATTTTATTCCCATTAAGACACGGTTTATTCGCGAATTATAATCGTAAATAGCACATAATTTATATAATTAAGATCCACGACCGACTCATTGAAAAGCTTCAGATCTATATATTGTTTCTACCATAAAGGGTCATATGCGGCAGATCTGATAATTTCGACGGGCCGTGTGCATCATAAATTTGCAGCAGAACCTCAAGGAGATTTTCCGCAGCTTTATGAAGGTCCTTTTTTGTTTGCGAGACAGTCTTCACCTGCTTTCACAAACGAAAGAACATGATAAACAGCGCATTCTGTCTATTACAATCCGTAAAGTGTGTGCAAATTAAAGAATCAAAAAAGAGGTGGTAATATTACATATTGATGTGAATATTTTCCCGCTCCCATTTTTACAATAGTAAAAAAGGTTGTTTTATCTGTAATTTAAATAGTATATTTTGCAAATTTAAGTATGCCAGTCACACATGCTGAAAATTTCATCGAAATCGGTTAGTTGCAAACGGTTAAAAATGATAAAGATCATTTAAGATATATAATATATTGCGCGTAGCTATATATTGTAAAACAGATGTATGCACAAAGGGTCTGTGTCAAGAACCATAACGATTTAGCGCAGCACAGCTTCGACTGGCTGAGTTTGAATTGGCAATGCGATTATTTAGAAGAAAAGACGAGAAAATTTAAGGATGGCAAAAAATTCGACCAGTTCTTTAAAATTCTTTTTTTAAACTTTAAGAAGTGTATGAACTTAGAACTGGAATATCACTTACTGAAGTGGTTTGGGAAGAAAGGGGCCACTGAAGATTTTATACCTGATGCTTTGCTATTGGCGAGAGCTGCTGAATTGAGAGATGCGCTAGGGTTGTGCTCAAATGTTAAAGTGAGGGAGTGAGTTTCGGTTATTGAAAAATACCACGACAGACGTCTAATACGAGCACACGGAGAAAGTGCTACTGCTGATGAACACCCATCTGATGCTGATGAACAAATTCATCGAAAAGTTCCAAGAATTAACGGAAGAAGAAGACGTTATAGAAAAAAATATCTATATGGACGAAACCGGTCTTTTCTGGAGAGTTCTTCCATCAAAGATGTTGATGCATATAACGGAAAAATCTGTAAAAGGATATAAAAGTAGTAAAGAACGCATTACGGTTGTATTATGTACAAATGCATCTGGGACACACAAATTAATGCCTTTAGTCATTTATAAATGTCAAGATCCTCATGACCGAAAACATCATAAGAACAGACTTCATTCTTAAATCACAACATATCGCGTGACTCAATCACTATTCGTTAATTGATATGAGAACTATATTAAGTCTAGTTTACGAAACCATCAAGTACTGAATTCAATAATTGGAAAAGTAATGCTATTATTAGACAATTACAGAAAACATAAGCATGCAACAGAAACGATTGATTTAAAAGCTTTAAAATAGTATATCTACCGCCAAATACGTTTGGCGTGATCGTTTAATTCGTCTTTCTCTCTTAAGCATTCCTTTGTCTTTTCTCATACCCCCACCACGTACGTGTTGCGTAACCGTCCCGCGATTATGATCACGTAGGCCTTCTTCCGCGTAACCATTTGACTGAAGGACCGACGACGCATTTCTCACGTAAAATAAAAAAGAGAAGTCGAAGATGAAAAATAAAAGATAAAAATAAAGAAATAAAAAGAGAGAATTTATTTCTTAACACTTGGTTTACACTAACTACAATTCACTTCTGAACTCCAGCCGCGACTTTTCAAGACTGAAGCTCTTACAACTTGACTTTCGGCGGAATCCGATTCTTTTTCTTTGTCATCCCTCAATATCCCCACTATCCACGTGTTTGTTAGGCATTCTCGAACATTCAGCAAAAGGACCGTTGTGATATTGAGGGTTCATTAGACGCCTCGCTTCGGCGACATACATTGTCGCCGAGTGCCGTCACATCTTTATTTCCGTCATCAGCCCATCGGTTCCGAAACGCGGCCTAGTCTCTGATATGGATTGAGATGTGGTTGATGTTACACATTGATGGACGGCTTGGCCCATTGAAGTTTTCCGACCCTTTCGGCCTGTCGGCACTTAGGCTTTCTCGCAACATTGTTTATAGTTCACCCGATATTTCTTAGGCAATTTGTCCACGATACTACAATAGCAAAACTTAAAATACTTTATCGCCATAAGATATTTCGGAAAGCAGCTACATGTACGGGCAGGTTGGACCATCCCATAAATATTATTCAATTAGAGATTACATAGATTTATTAACTGAGTCATGAACAGAAATAATAGGAAAATATATTAGAAATGCTTGAAAAAAAAATGATACCTCTTCAAACAAATGGAACCATCGATACCAATACCATACCAATGATATAAAACGAGACATGATCCCTTTCACTAGAAAAAGATTCTCAGAAGATGTAGTTCAATTTACTTCAAACTGTGAAAAGGTCGTGTGAAGTGAGGACGAGCATAAAGAAACAAATGAAGATAACGTAGGCAAAGAACAAAAAAAAATAAAAATAAAAATAAAAGAATTGAGCTATGATATTTCTTTCAACGTTTAAGCGAGTATGTACTGTGAGAAGCACCTTTTATTTAACAAATGTTCTAAGTACTCAGAAATTATTTTTTTAGTTAATTCTAACATTATTTATAATTATAATCTACAAAAAATACAAATAATTTTCACAATATTAATATTTATTTTTTGTTTTTCAGGCAGAAACAAAAGTTAATTTCTTAAATTATTATTGCGTATTTTAAATGTTAGTACCATCCGTTTTCATAATGTAAGGTATTTAGTCCTCAACAGTAGTCCTCAACATTAAGTAAATATAATACAAATTATATTGTGTTTGGTCTTATTTTTATCGGAAAGACCTCACAAATATGTTAATAAAAATTTAATTTTTAAAAAATCAAAAATAAAGAAATTTTACTTTTGAATTAGTACCTACATACACTGTCTCAACAATATCTTATACCAAATCATGTTACACTACTTGATCGCGGTGTGCCGTCACGATTCTCGGTACGTCAGGGGATGTAAAAAATTAGACAATTGAAAGACTCGAAATACTTGAAAGGAAAGAATAAATAAGAGAAAAGAAAGAGAAAAAGAATAATATTGTGATAAAAGGCAATAGAGGACTTTGTTAAAAAGGAGCTGAATGTAAAAGGTACGTAATAAGGAAAGTAAAGATTTGGTCACTGCCGTATGCCGACGATATGGTCTTAATAGCCAAAATACCAGAAGAGTTGAAAGAGATGATAAAACAATTGAAGAGTATCTAAAGAAAACAAAACTGACTCTGAATCCAGAAAAATCTAAAATACTGGTCTTCGGAAAGGTAAGAGGAAGCAAGAGGAAGGTTTCCTGATAGATTCGAATAAATCGGAAAGGAGTAAGAATTTAAATACCTGGAATTCAACTTCTTGAAAAATGAAAAATATGAACCACAAATAAAAGAAACAGCTAGAAAAAAGCGAGGATAATCATCAGGCTAGTGTGTAGAATATGCGAATGGAAATGCAGGAGCGACATTGTGAGAATCATATTGTTGTTTAGAAGCTTTATAGGAGTTATTTTGTTATATGAAGCGGAGATGTCGACTGAAATCGAGAAAATAGAAAAAACAAAAGTACATAAAATGGATGCTAGGATTAGATTACAATACATCTGCATATATTATCCTAGAAGTGAAGGTACAGGACATCTTAGGAAAAATATGAAGAAAAAACTGGCGAAGAAAACAAGAACAAAATAACATAGTGTTGAAAACAAATAAAAGAAAAAGAATATTGCAGCAGATCAAGTTGAGAGAATGAAGGAGGAACTACAGAAAACCACAAAATAAGGGCAATAGTAGTAAGCTAACATACTACTAGTAGTTGAAAAAATAGTAAACAGAAATTCAAGCAAAGATACAGAGCAATACGTATTAAATACGTTTTTGATCATGAAATACAATGCAAGAGATTAAAATATGAAGGTTCAGATGTGGTAACATAAAGAGAGATAAATATTAAAAAAAGGACGAAGAAAACAAATACAGGTTATGCACTGAAGAGGAAGAGACGATGGAGAATTTGATAGGGAATTGTAGATACGGAGATATGACAAGAACTACAAATGACAGTTGCTAAAATACTGAAAGGTTTGAGAAAAGGAGAGGAATGAATGAGAGGAATTATCAACAAAAGCAGGCAATATGAAAATAGTACAGTTATACAGCAAACTCCGTGCAAAATGAAGTTTTAAGTGAGTAAAATCTTAAAGATAAGTGTTAAATCTATTAATAACAATAATTCGTTGGTTACAATATAATTTATAGGATACTTATTAATTTTAGCTTAGTTTAGTTTAGACTAATTATTAAAAATAACTTGTAAGCCCCCCCCCCTCCTTTCAAAGGCCAAAAAGCATATGAGATTGTGTTAGTTATAGAAAATTGAAAGAAAGCCAGACTCGTAAAAAAGAGCTTATATTTATACTCTGTATAGGGTGTTAAGAAATGTTTTGTTGCGACTATCCTAGGTGCATTCTACGCCTTTGAATCGGGAATGGACCATTCTCATAAAAAATGATAAAAAAAGTGTCTTCATTGTTGAAAATGATTTTAATTGCGTAAGTTTTACATTTCTAATGAAGCATGTGATGTCTTTTGATCTGTCTGTTTGCCGAACCACATTGATCCTGCAATTATAACCAAATTAAATATTTCGATGCGTTTCATACCCTTGATGAGTAAAATATAATATGAGAAGGTAAAAACGTCCTATTTTGATGCAATTCCCTGAGTATCCAGTAACAATAGTTTCTTCTACCAGTACGATCATTATTCTGAAATGCCTAATTTCTCTCTTTTTTCTTTCGTTTTGTCCGTTGCTTCTTTAATATCCAACCTCCAGTCTATGTCTAGCTCTTTTGTCAGATTATTGAGATATATTGAGTCTTAATAATGTTGCAGAAATTTATAAATCTCCGCCAAATGCTTCACGCAATATATGAGACAGTCGGAAATTATGCTGTAGCACATGATACATGTACATACATCAACGGCACCATTTAGAAGCACTTCGCTTACTTATTATTCTCAAGATACGATCCCCAGTTATCAAGGAGAATAATAGCAGCGTTGTATCTTAAGCGATTTCTTTAATTGATGTACATTTGGTATACAATAATATATTGTAGAGACAAGATATTTATCTCCATATTTATCTTAAAATCCTTGTATTTCTATTATTTTTCATATCTTTCTATGTTTCTTTGTGCAGGATTAGACATGTGTTGTATATTCATTTGTATATACGTAGAATAAGATAGATTTCTATAGAAAATTCTAGCGTGTACTTGTGTGCGCGTGCATGTGTGTGCGTATATATATTATATTGCATAATACATAAATGCATTTCTTTCAACCCAGATTCTACATATGCATATCCATATAAATGAATTTTTTAATATACTTATCCCAATGAATTCATCCAAAACTCCATAAATTATTTTGCGAACTTCAGAAACCATCAATGCTATGGTATAAGTTATTATATTACTCTATAAAAACACTTAAAGTAAGGAAAACAAGTTCCTGTAGCGAGATACTGAAAAGTAACTAGCAATTTAAGTTGTGCAGGTAAGGTAGTCTACAAAAAGTATCGACTTTCTCTATCAAAGAACTAAATTTTTGTAAAAAGAAATCTGATCGACCTTCATTCATTTTCGCTCCTGAATCCTGTTTTGCGCAATGCCGAGAATATCGAAGTTCTTTCTTCTTTCTTGTAATGTTTTAGAATATTCTTCTTCAGTTCTACCCGAGCAGTCGAGCTATGCGGACGTGTGAATCAGTGCTTCCGTAAGTGAGACAAGTGGGTAAACAAAGCGACTCAAGACAGAGCCAATCGCTAATATGCAACAAATTCCACCAATTAAAATATTAAATAATGGCGAAAAATATGTCACAAACAGAGCGGTAGATATTACTAACCCAAATAAATCAACAAACGAGGATCAAGATTGCTCAGTTGTAAGAGAAGTTGAAATGGAAAATACACAGGTCAATGACGAGAAGAATAATATCGACAACGATCTAGCACACCAGAAAGAAAGCTGGAAGATTGTAACTCCCAGCAAAAAACGAAAAATAACAGCAATTACAAGAGTTGGGAGGGCTATAGAAACAGAAAGGCAGCAATGACTCCAAGAAATTCCTCTCCATAACTCCTTCAGCGCACTGCCACAAGAGAAGGAACCAGATCCAACCGATAAACCAAAAATACACATCGCCAAACCGCCACTAATAGATGCTCAGACAATAGACCCTTTCATCGAACTGCTAAACATCACAGCAGGTAAAGATAACTACACCATTAAACAACTAAAACTGGACCAGGTAAAAGTACAAACCAACTCCCCAGAAACGTACAGGAAAGTGGTAAAAGTGCTGAAAGAGAAAAACGCTGGGTACTATACGTATCAGCTTAAAACCGATAAAAGCTACAAAGCAGTAATTAGAGGATTACACCCTAAGACAAACACAAGTAATATATGCGAAGAACTAGCAAAAATCGGACACCAAGTAAGAGCAATAAATAATATAACCAAGTTTTTTAATTTCAAAAATTTCTTTGTTATTGTTTTTAGGTTCAAGTTCTATTAGAAATAGCGGTAAAGGTTGTTTTGTATCAAACTTGGTTCTAATACAATACAATACAATAGTTCTAAATACAATAGTTACAGTTGAACCACCCAGACATAAAAAAGACATACCGCAATGTATGCGGTGTCAATAATATGGACACACAAAAAACTACTGCAACAGAAACCCGGCGTGTGTCAAATGCGCAGAAAAACATCTAACAACGAATTGCCCATACACGGAAAAAATAAATGATGTAAAGTGCTACAACTGCAGTGGAAACCACCCAGCTAGCTACAAAGGCTGTCCAGTCAGAAAACAATTACAACGTAAACTGTTTCCGCCGCTTTGAAACAGGACATACAACAACTACCACACACAACAGGACTGCGCAGAAACTGAGACACCAACAAACGTACAGCACGTATTGAATATCAACCATAATAAAACCAACACCATTGGTAGCCGAAGCTACGCGCAAGTAATCAAACAAACAATACCCTTAGACAACCAAAACCAGAACAATAACATCAACGACGCTAAAGAAATCAGAGAACTACTAAAGCAATCCATCAACAACACGGAAATGCTAACTAAAATGATAAGCGAACAAAATGCAGTCCTCAGACAGCAAACGCAACAAATCACAGTCATGCTACAACTACTTACTAACATGTTAAGTAAAAAATAAAAATGGACATGCTTAAAATAGCAGCCTGGAACTCTAACGGCCTACAACAAAGGGCCCTAGAAACCAAAACATTCCTATACAACAATAAAATTGACATACTACTCGTATCAGAAACATACTTCACTACAAAAAGCTACATAAAAATACAGTACTACACTATATATGATACCAAGCATCCCTTGGGAAAAGCACACGGAGGGACCGCAGTAATAATAAGAAATGACATTAAACACCACCTACACAGCCAAGTTAGTAAGGAGTATATACAAGCTACCACCGTTACTGTACAAACTAGCAGTAACCATTTACAGTTGTCAGCAGTATATGTACCACCGCGATTCAAAATTACAACTTAAATGTGGGAAGAGTACTTTCAACAATTAGGCAACAAGTATATCGCGGCGGGAGACTACAACTCAAAACATACACTATGGGGATCAAGAATCACTACACCTCGAGGTAGGATCTTGAGAAAATACATTAGAAATAATAACCTCAATTTATTGTCCACAGGAAGACCGACATACTGGCCGACAGACCTGAGTAAAATACCTGACCTACTTGATTTTGCAGTTACAAAGGGACTTAACGAAAATAAAATAAATATAGCACCCAGCCTCGAGCTTAGCTCCGATCACACACCCATAATAATTACATACAGAAACAAATCAATACTTTACAACAATCCAGAGACAATATGCAGTAAAACCACCAAATGGCAAACATTTAAAGAAATAATCGAGAGCAAAATCAACTGCAACATCCCACTGAAAACACCTGAATACATCGAACAAGCGGTAACAACACTTACAGAAACTATTCAAGAAGCAGCAAGGGCAACCACTATACCTGAACCATCAAACAGACAAACAATAATAATTCCGCCAGACATTCTCGAAAAAATTAGAGAAGAAAGAAAAGCGAAAGCAATATGGCAAAAACATAGAACAAAAGAAAACAAAAAACACCTAAACAAACTTGCAAAGGAAATAAAAAACAAAATAAAAGAACACAACAACAACGAGTTCACAAAGTTCATAGAGTCACTATCTCCACACGAGAACTACAATTACTCACTATGGAAAGCCACAAAAAAAAAAAAAAAAAAATAAAGAAGGCAATATAATTAGTCCCAGCAATCAGAAAAGCAGACAATACATGGGCAAGAAGCAACGAAGAGCAAGCTGAAGAATTTTCCAACCACCTATGCAATATATTTACACCACATAATATCAATAACAGCAACCTCAATAGTCATACGGACGAGGATGTGCTAGCCACTAGTGCCGCAACTGACAAGCAATACGTCATACCTAAAACAACAGCACAGGAAATTAGGAACATAATCGAAAAAAACAAAAAACAATAAAGCACCTGGATTCGACCTAATCAATGGTAAAATCTTGAAAAACCTTCCTCCAAAAGCGATACGACTAATGACTATAATCTATAATGCAATATTAAGAATCCAATACTATCCTAAACTATGGAAACTAGCACAGATCATAATGTTACCTAAACCAGGCAAAGACCCACACCAAACAGCATCTTACAGACCAATATCGCTACTTCCCG
>CM026121.1:7989357-8043337 GCA_014825825.1 Bombus turneri | reverse complement strand
CGCGGACGACACAGCTGTGCTAGTCAGGCACACTAACCCTGTAACAGCAGTCACACTACTACAACAACACATCACAAAAATAGAAAAGTGGCTACAAGATAAACAAATTAAAGCAAACCCCAATAAATGCAACCATATTACATTCACACTGCGAAAACAGATACCCCCAAACATCTTTTTGAACGACACTCACATAATACAAACAAAGCAAGTCAAATACCTAGGACTCCACACAGATACACAACTCACATGGAAGCAGCATATCAAATCAGTAATAGACAAAATACAAACAGCAAGGAGGCAAATGCATTGGAGGCTAACAAGTCGAAAGTCCAAACTAAGCATGGAAAATAAATTAAAGATATACAAAACAATCATAAAACCAATCTGGACGTACGGAATACCACTATGGGGAACAGCAGCAAAGAGCCATATAAGCGAAATGGAGACTATGCAAGTCAAAATTCTTAGAACAATAGTTAGCGCTCCATGGTACGTCAGAAATGAAGATATACAAAAAGATCTAAAAATTCCAACAGTCAAAGAGGAAATGGCTAGATACGCAAAAAAAGTACAAAGAAAGACTTGCAACACACCCAAACCAGCTTGTAGCTGAAACAAATGAAACCCTAATAGAAAGAAGACTGAAGAAGAAGCATCCCGCAGACCTCACAATAGAAATACAATAAACAACCTGGATGATGGAACCCCGCTGGGGGTAACCATCCACATGCTATATTTTTCAAGTTATAACATTTTACCAAATGTCCTTCTGGACAAATTGTAAAATTCAAACAAATAAATAATAAAAAAAAAGATGGTCTTTTCCACAATTTCTGTTTTATTTATTTAAATCATACCTATTTTTAACTTTAGTTAAAAATAACCAATTAATGCTAAACATTACTTAGAGCCCATATTACAACTAAAATATGTAGTTGAACTTGGAGTAATATTTTTGCAAATATTTCGTTATCGATAACAATTGGATATAGAATATACAGTGTTCGGCTAAAGGTGTAAAAAAAATTTAAGGAGTGAATCTTGAAGCAAAATTAAGATAAAAATCAAGAATAAAAAGTTACGTTTTCGGCTTTATCTTTTAGTTATTGACAATTAAAAATTAACCGAAATATTTCTGTGCACGAACAAACATTCTTGTGTGAACGATAGATGGGCTGCCTAAGCAGCAGGGCGCACAGTGATCCTCAATCCGAACGACATATGAGCGGCAGCTTACCTCATACAAACCGTAGAAAAAATAACCATGGTATTCATAGAAGTAAATAACCCCGCGTGACGTTTTGCACAAGAAATGGTAGTTGAACATTAAACCCGCTTATTCGTGGAAATTTGACGTTTTGTAGGAACTGTTGAAAAATCGCTCTGATCGCCGGAGTGGATGAGAATTGAAAAGATTTTCGAGACTTTTAAACGCAGAAGTGTATTCCAGAACTAGCGGCAAAGTCTTCTTCATGAAACTAATGAACCGAGAATAACGAATCTTCTTAATTTTCTTCCTAGAGATTTTAACGAACGAGGAATAATGAAATAATGAAATGATTATCATTATCTCTATTAAAATATTTATAGCATGTTACACATGCACAGGACGAAAACCTTCTTGTCTCCCATATTGATTTTTCACAACTAATCACGACTTAATTTTCAGACGGCTTCCCCTAGGCTTCAGTACATGAGTGTCGAAATCTGTTTATATAAACATACTCATATCACGCCATAGCAGAGAGGAAATGAGAGTATTCACGCCGGTAGTTCTAATTGTTTCACAGTACAAGCGCTGCACCATGCGACCAAGTACGGTTCTATAGATAAGTTAATATCTACTTTTGTATCCGAGATAGACAAGTATGAGAATGACAAAATCGCGCAATTATGAAACTAATTGTAAGTTAATTAAGAAAAAAATTAGTTGTTTACTATATTTTTTGTAGGGAAGGGAAGATAATTTTCCTTTCAAAAGATAATGGGTCAATGAAATGATGTCATAATTTCAATATATTTTTTATACACAATGTTTTAGATTTAACATTAGGCTTACTTTAATCACGTTAATGTTTTCGTTGTAGTAAAACCTAAATATCAATTTTTAAATAGTAAATCGGTGAACAATGAATAATATTTCTGACGAAATGTGTGGATCTCTGGTATCTGATTTACATGTTCATTTATAAAAATAGAAAAACTAACTGACTATAGATAAGGTGTAAGAACATGAAGTCGTTGTCACAGACGAAATCCGACTTTCTACCTGGAACAGGCTACACACCGCGGGCAGGATGGCAGGCAGATGTCCGCACATCCTTGTCGCGTACCCTCAATAGCCTCAAGGACCCGTCAAAAACCTTAGGAAATTCTGGCTAAGATCCTACGAGCCGGATGTAGCATCTGTTTAACAACTGTCCTAAGGTTTATTGTCTATTACGGGAAAAATAGTTTTTCGCACGTACGATGCCTCCCACTATCAACCTTCTCTCGAGGGCGGCTAAGACCCTTCTTAGTCTACCAGTCATCTTATTAGCCAATGAGAAACAATGTCTACTACCTTCACTTTCCTAACTGAAGATGTCATGAACAAATCCAGTAATCCCATGCGCTAAACACACCCATCACTAGCTCTCCTCCGACATAGCATCGTAATTAGAAGTCAGTCTTGAACAGTCACGCCTAGAGCTCGATAGTGTATTGTAAACCAGAAAATAAAGTTTCTTTTTTTCTTAAACTTCTTTTTTTATTTTATGTGACAACGTAACGACTAATTTGTGTAACCACGTAACGAAATTTATTAATTCTATGAATTTTGATCTTGTTAAAATTAGAAGAATTATATTAAGATGAACATTTCACATTGTATTGAAAAAAGGTGACATTCCTCATTTCGTATCCAGCGAAAAAATGAAAAAAAAATCAGGAGAAAGATTGTGAAAGATGAAACACAAATACGAAATCTCTTAACGAAAATTTGAAAAGTAGCCAATTAGAACTCCCTACTAAAAAGTTATTTTTAAAAATATAGAAAATTATGCCAATATTTGGAAAATTTCATTTCAGAAGCAAATTGAAAATTTTTACGAAAACTTTACATATATATATTACACAAAATATATGTTTTACACAAAGATGTGGCAGCCTGGGAGTGAATAGATGTTCTAATACTTACGTGTATGTACATATATAAGTTTGCTCTACCAGTGCTGTGTGCCATGCGTATATTCCTCCTGCACTATTCACCAGTATCAACCAGAGTCGCAAGATTCCATATTTCTCCTTTTGTTGTATAGTCGTTTTTCTCATTAAGAGTACCGGAGACGAAATTAGCGAACAATGCAGACATTGATCACCAGAGGCCCTTATTCGCAATGTTTATCTTTCAACATTTTTAATACTGGTCTAAAAATATTCCCATCTGCTAAAAACACGATCATATAAACAGGTCGTGACGCCCATACAGCAAAAGCACAGAAAATGTGAAAAATCGACATAGAAGACGAGAAGGATCACATTCTGTGTATATGTGATATGCTATAAATGTCTCAGACAGAGACAGAAATATTCTCCTCATTTCTGTCTGTTTCGCGAGAACGAGAACCTTGTTATCTTCCATGTTGATTTTTTGTGATCAAATTTTTGGACGATTTTTCCTAGCAAATGTCGAGTTGAGACCTGTTTATATCTGATTTTATATTATTATAGGATTATATACTGGTGATCGTGGCTACAACCACTCTCTACAAGCACTCTGAATATAAGCAATGATAATAACGAAGCTAAACTTCAAACACGTATGTAAGTATACATGTACGTCGTGATACTTGCATTAAGTTTGGTTAATAATAACAATTCATTAGATGTATGTACTTGATAATATAATATATGTTTTATGAATGATTTTTATAAATTAAAATAACTTGCCAAATATAATGTAAAAATTTATTACTTCCTGTGCAATACTTTTTGTAAAAAACAGAATAACGATATTATAAAACATATTTCAGATTTAATGAAAAAAAGCACAAATTAGTTTTATAATTACATTTATGAATGACATAATTATTTACATTTGATTTTCATTATACAAACTACATAATTAGATACTACAGTTTAACTAATTAATGTTTTATAGTGTGTGATTAAGTTAAATTATATTTCATACCTTGATCCAAATAAGAAATCTAACTATGCCTCCAAAAAAGGGTGGAAGTACTACAAAAACAAATAAAATTAAAGCTGTAGATGGTAATAGCGGTAAAGAAGAAAAGAAAGGAGGAAATGCTGTGAAGGTATGCATTTTATATTTGTATCAAATTATAAAACCATTTTTGAATATACATATTAAAGATATATAAAATACATTGTTTAATTTTACTTCTTTTTTAATTATTTGATTTTACAGGTTAGACACATACTCTGTGAAAAACAATCAAAAATTCTGGAAGCATTGGAGAAGTTGAAAGCAGGGGGAAAATTTAATGAAATTGCTGCTACATATAGTGAAGACAAAGCAAGATCTGGGGTAATGTAATTTGCTACCTTTATTGTATTAAATGATAAACTTTAATTCATTATATGTTCATATAATGTATAATTATAATGTATTGCATCTTACATATAGGATACTTCATTTGTAACTATCTTTGAGTATTTGCAATTTTATAGGCAAGAAATTCCTTACTTTTTTACCTTTTTTTTTGTATTTATTATGTTACTAGAATAAGCAGGGTGTCATAAAATATGTTTGATATACAATCAATTCTAGATATTACAATATTGGAAAATGTTCATGTGCAAGGTGTTTGAATATGATTTGTCATGAGTATCATAACATTGTACATAAGTATATATATAAATATAACCCTGGATCTATAAAAATTAGCAAAAAAAGTAGCTATAAAATTGACTTTGATCTTGAATTCCAAAGTTAACATTTTTTGTTGTTGCATTGTACACAGTTTACTAAAAAATACAGTTAAAAAAGCAAAATTAGCCATTATATATTCTATCATAATAATTATATATAGGGTCTATTATAATATTATACAATTTTATTGTATATTATAATAATATTATACTTTATCTACAAAAAAACTTGATCAAACGACTTATTTTTAAAAACACAATTTTTTATTCAGATCTTTTTAATATGAATGTAAACACATACCAAAAATGTCAGTTTAAAAACTGAGAGAACCAACATTTTTTCCATGTAAATGATTGAATTGCGAATCATATTTTCTTTGAGACTTTTGATCCTTGCAATGAATATAATGGATTCTAATCATTTGCTAGAAGATTATTTGTTGAGTTTGACTTATAGAGGAACGAGTGGGTGAATTTGTAATAGAAAAATATATTGAAATACTTATAGGTATAGTGTATGCTGATCCAGATCCTCACTCTTATAGTGTTGCAATACAATAGGAAGTATGATAGGGAGCACGTTCATATATTTATAGCAAAGGACATTATCAAAAAGTTAACCTTGCTGTGTAGCTCTAGCTGAAGGCTACAAGAAACAGCAATAGAAATCTACTTATAACTCTTTTGTTTCAAACTGTGTACAGTTTTTCTTGAAGTAATAACTTCAACATTATTAAACATTATTTATAACAAAAATTATAAACTTTGGAGGTATTATAGTAATGTACTTGCAGAAAGGAAACCTCCAATTTTGATGGGATTCATTTTAATCACTTCACTTATATGCAGGAACAATGAGAAAAATAAAAACAAATCAGTGATAAAATAAAAAGACACCTAAAGAAGAAGAAAAATGAAAAACAACCTTGACATAAAGTGAAAACACTTATATTCTTACTTTTACCATGCATTGCTATTAGAAGAGAAGACTTTATATAAATCACATTAGAGATCCAAATAAAATAGAAGATTCTTTTGTTGATTTCTTAGTACTAATCGTTGCTGTATACCATTACTCATATTGCCCTTTAATACAAGCTTTAAGTACAATGTGTTTTTAAAAACATTATTAAATTCTTAAGGTTTCTCTTCATTTTCCTCCTTTTTGAAGTTTTTTATTTTTTGTATGATCATTCAGATTGAATCACATTTTTTTATTTTTCCCATAACATGTATATATGTAAATAATGTAATTAAAATAAATCTCATCAAAATCAATGATAAAGCCCCTGCTCTGCAAATTATCCATTATATTAATATTATGAGTATTATACTCATACTTCTATCATTACCTATACCTTTTGATATACATCACAAACAAAAAAGTAGACCTTGAATTTAAAAAAAAATTCGTCTGGCCCAGAGATATAGAATCACGCTGTGGTGGAACTATATTTAGGGAATGTTAGCAGTGTTGTTGGAAATATCAATGCATACATTACTACAAATTTTTTGTATAAATCATTTTATCCTTGGCATTATACATTTTTTTTAGAGAATTTTCTTCAAAATGAATATTTAATAATCCAGAAATAATGAATTTGGGAAAATCACTTCACAAGTCCACACACTCCAATTTATTTGTTTTTAAGCATACTGTTCAGAAAATTTCTTTAAAGAACTATTCTGTAATTATGTGCTTTATCTGCTTAAAAATATATATTTTAGACAATACACAATAGCAGCACATTGAATGTGCTATGTATTGTCAATAAAAAATAGTAGCAAATACAAACAATACAACATGTAGTTTCCTGATTTTTAATCTTGTGTAAACTAGAAAATCATTTTATCACATATATGTATTTGTCTTAATATACGCTTTTAAATTGTATAAAAATATGTGTACTTAAGATTTATATGTACGTAAAAAATTTCTGCTCTTTCATTTGTTTCATATACTTAGCATTTATGAGAAAAATTGTGCTAACAACTGTCTGAACATTCTTTATATATATTTATATTATTTCTGAAAGTAAAAAGACATTTTTAATTAATAATTTTGAAACTAAATTTTTAAAAAAGGGTGACCTTGGGTGGATGACTAGAGGATCAATGGTTGGACCCTTTCAAGAAGCTGCATTTGCATTACCAATCTCTTCTATTAGTTCTCCAATCTACACAGATCCACCAGTCAAAACAAAATTTGGTTATCATATTATAATGGTAGAAGGTAAAAAGTGAATAATTTATAAATATGTATAATACTATATATTTAATGTATAAATATACATCCAACTTAATCAATTACAAATAATTTGTATTTTCATAAAAAAGTTTATGAGTGCATATTTGTGAAATAAATGTTTAATGTTTGTGCAATATACTATATATTATTCTTTTTAACTTATAATAATATATAGGCTATAGATTTTTATGCAAATTAACTGGAAATAATTTTTGAGAATATTATGGAGAAAATAAAACCTTGGTTGACAATTCTTTTATGTACCAAATAATATGAAAAACACTGTGCTTTGGATATTTTATATATTCTGTCATATTGTATGCATTCTGTACAAATTTGGAGTTTCAAATTTCCTGTCAATACATAAAAATCTGCAGTTTAGTAGTGTTATACTACAACAATAAAATAAATAATGCTTTATATATAAAACAAAAAAAGGAAATTGTATTTCTTTATTTTAATAAATAGGTATGTATATTTTAAATAGGTAATATGTACATAATTTTATATTTATAAATATATTTACAATTTGTGCTTTTAAAATAATATAATAAATAGGTTATTAAATATATTTAATAGTTTTAAAAAATAGTGCCACAAGCAAGATTGAAATGCCATATATATTTTACATTATTCTGTATATTAAGCAAAATATTATTCATATAGAGTATTAATTTTAAATTGAACATTTAAATTATTTCCATTACTATTAGAAATAAGAAAAAATAACTAATTGTAGGGATTTAAATGGTTTCAAGGTGTGCAATCTAGTGCTGGTAGAAAAACGACGTGTGGGGATCATCTTGATAGCTTTTTCCAGATAGATACTTTCTAAAGTAGATCTACATATTCTTTTATACACCAATGCTTTGTCAATGTGCTTTTTTATTTTTTACAAAAAAGTATTAAGATAATTATGTCTGAAACTGATTAATTTCAAAGATATTTTAACTTCAATTTTGTTGAGCTTACATATAATAGATAAGGAAGATATGAAACAGGAATACTGTTTTGCATCCTCCTTTCTTTCATATTATAAGCTTAATAGAATTAAAGTTAAAATATCCTTTAAGCTAATAACTTTTAGATACAATTCTCAATATTTTTTTGTACAGAATACAAAAACACATGGATCAATGCATAACAAAATATATTATCTTACTTAAAAAAATGTCAATGATTTTGGAAAAACTACCAAGATGATTTCATAAGACTTTTTTTATCACCACTAAATGTGTGCCTTGAAACCATTTAAATTCTGCTTAGTTATGTTTTTATCATTATTAATAATAGAAATAGTTTAAATAATTAATTTAAAATTAACATCCTGTATATTGTACTTTTTCTTATTTTAAATTACATTATAATATATACTCTCCTTGAGATATATGAGAAAGGAAATATTCCATTAATTTTGATATATATAAACATATAATACTTATATATATTAATCAACTTGTAACAGATACAAAAAGGTAGAAATTCATATAAAAAGTATTGAATAATTATAATTATATAATTTATTATAAAACTATAAATTATACCTTACATATTTTAAGTATGAATATTAGGATTGGTGAAGTGAACATATCTCAGTAAAGAATCATTATCTTCACACACCCATGGTTTCTTATGATGGCAAGCAACATCGTGCCAATTTACTCCATCATTGTAAAACTGATTTAATACTGCTAAACAATTTTCTGGCGCACCTCCTTGTTGTATAGCTTCACGATTATCAGGTTGTGGTTTTCCAATACTAAAATAAATCATGCTATTTATTAATTATTAATTTGATATATTATGATAATTTATTTAAATAATTTGTTCTTTTACAACACCAATACATTTATTTTTCATTATATTCGATATAGAAAATACAGAATAATTCGTAATATGGTCCAAAGCAAGTGTATTTCTCTAAAAAAAATTAATAAAAATAAAATGTATTAAAGGTTTTCTATATAAAATTTTCCTGGAAAAGACCACATTATAAATTCCAGCTTTTCTTTCAAAATTCGTCTCGCTTTTATATCAATGAGACAGCACTGATGCGGCGGTGAAACTTTTTATCTCTAGTTTTTTGTTAATGAAAATTTTATTAATATATCGATGAAATTTTTCTGATTAGAATAAAACACGATATTATTATAAAACTATTTTATTTATTTTGCTTGAATATCTTAGTTCTATTTTGCTTTCTTTTTTGCTGTTTCCTTTTATATTAGTCACTGTCGCACTGGTAAGATATAAAACGGGTTCAGGGGCATGGAAATTATTGACATTTTCTTGTCATTTAATAGTCTTCGACGCATAGAATCAAAAAATGCGTCTTAACTTTTGAAATTTATCGGTTCAAGAATTATGCATATGTAAAACATCATTTTTTGCTTTCACATGTTAGTATGGTGCCATATTGCTTCTACCTATCATCTGATTGGTCTTTTGTACTCCATGATCGATTATACTCCGCACTTCACACAGATGAGCATTAAACTGAACTGTGTTAAATATTAGTTATATTAGCATAACCTAGCCTCACGTCGGTCGAATAACCTAAAGGATATCCTAAACATAATGGTAACATAAGGGTAACCAATACTCACGATTCAAAATCCCGTCGCAAAATGGTCGCCATTTATGTGCATTTGCGTACAGCTATTGATTCTATTGGACGAATCATAGATAGAAATCAACGTAGCGTCAAAGTAACGTGTAAAATACGTCAAAAACATTCAACTTTATCTACACATAACTTTTGAACTACTAGATTTCTAAAGTTACGACTTACATATATGGATTTTACGCGTCGAAAACTATTAAATGGCAGAGAAAAATCAATAATTTTCAAATCCCTTAAACCGAAGCATAAACAATGCATATCTTAAATAATACATACATATGAAGATTGCATATCTTTATTTTTAATATCTTTTAAAGTGAATGTCCTTAATCTTTTGATGTTCCTGATTTTTACCTATTACCAACCACTAAGCGGAATTATTAATATTACCATTAATATTTGATGAACTTTTAAAGAAAATAAATAATTATATTTACCCTCCACTTTCGGACCAATCATTATTAGCGCGATCATTAGCAGGTGCAAGCTTCTGTAATTCTGCAGTCCAGAACCAACCATTAATATGAAGAGGTTGAAGATCAGGTCTATCGCATCCTTTGAAATCACAAAGCCGACCAGATGTCCAAATATATTTCACATTGTCTAGAAATCATATTTTTTTTTTTACTCATACTTTATTGCTTTTACCGAAAAATATATTAAGTATTAAGTATTTCAGTACTTTGCACAATGCGACTTTTAATGAACTCATTTTCGGCAGAAGTCTCCAGGGAAATAAGGTCCATACATCGTTGCCTACAGAAATTTCTACCTGCTAACCAATCAAGTTCTTGTCCATTTGTTCTTGGATCAGCCCATGAATAGTAATAACCCTTGCCATTGAAACGTTCATGAATAACCCCTAAAACATATAATGTAATGGATTTCTTATATGCATTGATGTAAAATTACTAATAAATATTACATATTTGTGATCAAAATATTACAATCTAATTTAGAACATCACACGTCAGCTTTTATACAGTCAAAACAATTTGCAGTTTTTGTAAAATTTACGTAAATATATTTACCATTAAATATTTACTTTATAATATTTTATGTTTTTTAAAATAATTATCATTTTAAGAAAAATGATTTTTTAATTCAGTTGATTGAAATATCGAACAAATATACAAAATCAATTGTTAATTGGTATTTTACTTTAAAACTTGTACACATGCTTATAATAAATATAAAATAGTAATTAAACAACTTTCATAAAAATTTTGTACATTGCTGAACACTTCTTGAAATACGTAAGAATCTAAGTATAGTAAGGATATATAGTTTTATTTCAAAGGAATAACATTAATATTGCAAGTTTTGCAAATAAAAATTTGAAAATTGTTTCTTCGGTTACATTAAGTAGTTTTCGTGATAAATATCGAAAATATTTTTGATTTTCAAGAAAGTAAAAAGATAATTGTGTGTATACATACATCTAAATTAACATATCTACTGTACATACATATATGGTTATCCCACGTAACTGGGACAGGCTATATCTACTTCTGTGACAGTAGAAGATATAAGACAATTTTATTGAGTAAAAGTAAATAGATCCAAATAATACATGATAATATTAATTTTATCAAATTGAGCGAATGAAAGACAGGGAAAACATAAACATAAATATATCCATTGCATTGCAATTAAAGTTAACATATTTTCAAACTAATTAATTAGAAATAAAGGTGATTTTTTAAACTAATTAATTAAAAATAAAGGTGATTTTTTAAATTAATTAATTAAAAATAAAGGTGATATTTTTAACTAATTAATTATTTAACTAATTTTAATAATTAATTAAAAATAGAGGCCACTTTCAAAGTGGGCACCTATTTCAGATCATACATCATCCGAAACCGCTTAATTTTCCTTAATGAAATTCTTTTCTATCTTTTACCGTTTCCAGGATATATTATAGTTTGTCCCAGTTATGTGAGACACTTCGCGTACATTTTATAATTAAAATAAATCTGTATAATACCAAATGATTGACTTTTAATAATGTATGAAATATGTTTACCAAGCTAATCAAATACTTTGAAATTCATAAGTTCAATTCTTATTCATTGTTTCCTTTGAAGAGAAAGTTACACCAGTGACACTCACGATTTTAAATATGTATTTCAGTCACGACTTAAATGCTGGATTGGTATGTTAATTATACAAGCTACTTTCTCAAATGACAGAAAGAAAGTTCGGTTGTACATAGTATAATGAGAATGCATTCCAGAGACAATACAATAGATAGAAAAGTCTAAGACAGTAAGAAATAAAATTAATTAGGTAACATTTAATAGGAAATCAAGATATACAATTCGTGTGTATATTTCTGCAAATAAAAATTTATAGTGCTATTAGTATTTCTTCTATACGTATGGAAAAGTCATCTTAGTTTTTATATTTAAAAAATTTAAAAATACATGTATATTCTGTAGATAAGCAATTTTTATGAACAAATTCTTATATTGCAAGATATGTTTTTATTTAGTATTAATTGGTATAATTTGTTTTTTAATATATATTTTCCAAATATGTCGTAAAGTGATATTATAATTTTGTATTTACAAATAAATAAATACGAATGTCTATATTGAAGAGTGTAAATTATAGTACTGGTTGATAAAGTCTTTATAATTTGTGTAATTTCATTCTTCTTTTACTAAAAATCTTAAAGAATATATATAATATATATCTATATAAATATCTAGTGTTCTTAATTCGATTAGCACATGATTTGCTGTGTCAATATATTAAACAAAAGATATGATAATATGAAAAGATCAAAAGTGAAAAATGAGAAGTAATAAATTTCTAAAATTGCGTAAATTTGAAATCTTCAAATAGAAAAAAATATTTATCAAAAGAATGAATATCTATAAGATTATAATTAATTTTATAAAATATAAAAGCAAGGTAAATAATTACAAATAAATATTCTTTTATTGTTAACTTTAAATATAAATTTTAATCAAAAGTAGACATGCCTATATATATATATATATATATATATATATATATATATATATATATTTTGCAATATAAAAAATTAATTGCTTCCTGTCATTTTATACATGTATTAACTATCGAAAATTAGAGTTTTATCATTCTATTATTAATACGATACCTATAATAATACAAATTCAGAAAAAATATAAAATGTAAGACTCACTATTGTTAATATTGACAGGAAAAATAAATATAGTAAAAAGCATTTATAAAAAATCACAATCTATTACTTACGTTGTGCACAAAGTGCAGGGATTGGTGCTTCTAAAATTCTTCTAGTAGATTGAAACTGAGCCGTAGATAAAACAATCAATGTTCCAAGTATGACAAATCGCATCATTTTTATAACTGAAATTTTAAGATATAAATATCAATTTTATAAATGGGCACATAAGTATCAAAACCGTATAATTTATTTTAACGTCTTACTTAATATATTACATTCATATGCATTTTTAGTAAATTTCGCTCATACTTTTATCCTACATTACATATATACGGTATATATACGGTACATTAAATTAATTTGGATATCATATTAAAAGATCAAACTTATTTAAGAATTTTTCCCGATGATACCAAAATTATAAACAGTTTCCAATGACAGTTTTAATATTATAATATAATAATCATAATTTCATTACTATATCATAATTTTGTATCTACCAATAAATAAATTTATCAACATATGAACATTACAAAAATTTATTGGAAAGAAAATATATTTCAATTTTTTAATTAACTATGAAAAATTTATAGGATTTTATAATGCATTCATGTTACGTTCATATAATGATATGAGATGCTTAGAACCACTATCATAGTATATATTATTTTAATATAATTCTATAATTTCCATTATAACAAATTATTTTGATCGATTACTTTAATATAAATCTATGTATATAATTTCCTTTATTTGTTACTAACTATAAAAACATATTAATAAAGACACAATCCGCTTTATAAGACGTCAGTGATGTTAGAAAAGATATCCAATCTTTTTCAATCAAAATACTAATGATGTTAGACAAGGGTACAGGTGAGGATAATATTGGTCCCTTTAAATCAGTATCATTAATTCTAAAAATATTCTTTAGAAATATTAGTATTAGCAAGAATATTTAATGTTTAGTTGAGTTAGATAAAACAAAATGTTACTTTAAACAAGTCAGTTCTATCTAAATGTTATATTTTATAATTTAATGATAAATTTAATAAATTAATACTATCACTTAATGCATATTCATAAACATTTTTATTTTACAGTATATAACCAGCACAAATTTAATCAAACTTAATTAATTAATTAATCATTTTTATTATTAATGTGAATTGCTTTGTTAAAATCAGATTATTCTTACAGTCGTACATATTTTCTACATATATACTTCGGCATCTTTGAATAAAAATGGAAATATGAAAATGATTATTAATGTACTGAATCATATAATCAAAAACACTGTTAATAATAAAGACTGCATACTATTTATAAATCAAAATTTACGTATTTTATGTAAAGTATTTAAATAAAAGTATTTACAATCAGTTAATCAGCTAAATATTTTTTGAAGATTTCTTTCTATGAAAAGTCAACGATGCTTACCTATAGACGTTCTCCGAAGAACTGCGATGCTTCCTTCAGAAGCACCCCTATATATATATATATATATATATATACATATATATAATGGGGACATGGCGTCAATACTTTTGCGATTGCACAAGTATTTTTGGAGAAGTGCTAACACGATTTGGAATATATTATACTTTCTTCTGTATATAAAGTACATATCCCAAAACAATAGATTATATTATCTATTAATATTATAAATCTATTAATTGAAGTATTATATTAATTCAAAATACGAAGTCCTTTAATATAAAAAACAATATGTAACAATCTATAAGTAGGATGATTATATATTTTATTAACAAATAATACTATTATTATTGTAAACTATTAATTAATTTTGGACAATGTATAAATATTCTTGTCCCCCTTCCTACCACATCACGAACACTCACACACATGCTGTATAAGAATTACATTACATTAGAATTAATATTATTGCCTAAATGCTAGTTAATACAGATAAATATGCTTTGATATAAGATTTATAATTAAAATCATGCTGATAAACACTTCATTTATTGTATATCTTTTGGTATGCAAACAAAAACGAATTATAAACATATATTATATAACAGAGTTTTTAATCATGATGAATTAAATATGTGTGTATTATATTAAGTTACATAAGAATATTTTGAACATAAACATTTCCTAAATATTCTTCTTATATTCAATGTTTGACAATGAAACAATATAATTGCTATTAGGTAACATACTTTTAGAATTTTTCTTTTGTAAATTAATGATATATTTTTTTCTTAATGATTCTTTCTTTCCCTATAAATAAATTTCGCTAAAAAATTTATTATTGCAAATGTTGATAGATTAGTTAATAATTATGTACAATTAAGTTTTAAAATATTTATTCAAATATCAATAAGGAAGACTTCCATTTCTTTTTAGTTACAATTTTCAAAATACCTTTATCTTCATAATAACGAACATTACAGGTACCGTTAGAAAATAATTTTAAGAGGTAATGTAGGTGACCTGGAAACCCAAAAAGCATGCTATACCGATTGACCGAATGCGACTTTGATTGTGAATATGAGGAATTATTTAAGAATAAAGTAGAATGTATTATTTAATGCATTATTTAAATATTTCTTTAAATTGTAGAAATAAAGTTGTTATTAATGAAATAATTTTGATTCAGGAAGTTTAACATATCTATCTATACTACATATTATCTATTATACGTACTACCACATTTAAAAGACATAATGATAAAATCATTAAATGAGAAAATCGTTGTGTTATATTATAAAAATATACACAAGTAAAAATATTAAATATAAACATAAAAATATTTAATTTTAAACTGTCATGATGTAAACCAGAATGTTTACGAACCGTCGGGAAAGAGCGCAACGTCTTAATAATATGATTGAAATCTGAAGAATGATAACTATTGCCATAAATATTAAAAATCATTTAAATCGTATTACAAAAATTATAATGAAAGATATATAAGTAATACATATATATATATATATATATATATATATATATATATATATATATATATATATATATATATATATATATATATATATATATATATATATATATATATATATATATATATATATATACTTACAATACATACATAATATATGCATACATATATATATACAAATACATAATGTTATTGATGATAACTGTTTGAATTATTTATTCTTTCTAATAATTTGTTAAAAGGAACAAAAAACGTTTTGGAAAGTGAAGTAATATTACACTCAGCAACAAAATTAAAACAAATCAGTGAATCATAAATTTCCATCGAAAAATTATAAATTTTTAAACTGTTACAATTTTATTAAAAAAAATCGTACAATAACATATGTGGGATCATTTTGGAGGGCGAAATCTCTACTTTCACCTTGCTAGGCTTACTCTTAGATGTTAGCAAGCGGAAAGAAAAAGTGAAGGTGGTTTTCTTCCTCAAAATTTTACAAAATTGAACGTTTCTACGGAATTTAGAAATTTTGTTGACAACTCAAATTATCATATGATAAATATGAAGATAAAAATGTTTTCTGTGCGTAGATTGCTTAAAAGTTGATATATAATTCCCCATTGTAATTCTATTGCTCTTTAAATGGAAAGTACGTTGTAGACATTAGAAT
Source organism: Bombus turneri (assembly GCA_014825825.1). NCBI lineage: Eukaryota > Metazoa > Arthropoda > Insecta > Hymenoptera > Apidae > Bombus > Bombus turneri. Next base: position 8,026,808 of record CM026121.1, on the reverse strand, counting down.
GATCCAAAGTACACCAGGGTAGGATTGTACGGACGAACTGATTAGACTACAATGTAAGTACGTATTTTAACCTATATATGTCTTAACTAAATGTTGTATAGTACAAGTGGTTCCACCGATCAACACGACATCAACAAACGAAGCACGTTCTATGAGCGCGTTTAAATTTACAATGCGTGCAATATGCGACACTGTCGTATTTGTCGATCACATTGTTTGAATTTCGAACCTTTATCGCATCACACGCACAATATCTAGAATGTATACTTCCGTAGTAGAAGTCATATTTTATTAATTTCTTAAGTACAAAAAGGGCAATAGTGGACACAAAAACTATTTGCACATATTCTTATTTTTCAATGAAGCGTTTTTTATAACGTATGTTTCATTTTTATAGTATACAATTTTTGTAGAGATTTGTAGATCTCTTTTTAAAGTGTTCCTTGTATATGAAAGAGAAACTGCAAAGTAATACCAAATTTAATATACTTGGATCTAATTAATTAGTAAATGCTATAGACAAAAATATTTTGAAAACTAGCCAGTAGCTACTACTATTCGATATCCTGTCAACAACAGCATTGTTGTACGACCGACAGATGTGAGTCTGATGGAACTAAAACTAGTTTATTTTGCTGCATCGCACACAGGACGTACAGGTTTAATGACTGTTTTATGACTGATTCTAAAAACATTGAACTGATCCTGGGCACTCAAGAACATCGCACTGCGTCCCAAACGCAGTAAAAAACATTTTCTGCCTGAAATCATACATTTATCCCTTATTTTTATTTTTTCATTCAGAATATACATATTTGTGTATATACATAGGAATATACAGGGTGATTCATCGATAAAGCCGAATACCTGTTTGAAATTATATCAAATTTAATACAATATTATATAATATATATAATATATTATTTAATATATATTATATAATATATATTATATATTATTTAATATATATTATATAATATATATTATATAATATATATTTATTATAAACATTTTTGTTTATGTTATTTCAGAACTACCCAACAAACCTATTTTAATGATTTAAAAATCTATTGTTCTATTTCCTATTTCAGTTTATCTTATAAACTTATTATAACTTTTACCATTTTATATCTATTTATATAAACTAATGTACTAAGTTCTAATTATGTTCAATTATTTGTTAAAAAATTTTTTAAATTATAGGATACTTTTATAAACTAACTTTTTACCGCGTTTGTACTCTATTGAGTGTTCGTTGGGATTGGTTACTTTTAACCATCCCTGATAAATATTAGGGAGGCCGATGAATTGACTTTATAATACGGTCAAACGTCATGTATTCTTAATCCATTAATTCTTCATTCAGCAATTTCTTTAATAGACTGTTCTGCAGCCCACACACGTGGCACTTTAGAAAACTCTATTAGTTAAAAGTCGGTTATTGCACAGTTTCATTTTATTAAAATATCATAAAATTGTCATTGTCATACTGCCGTAGTGTACTGCCGTAGTGGAATTTGTAATTAAAAAAAAAAGTTTTTTTGAGATCAATTGCCTTCAAGATAAATTTTTCTCCGAGATATTCACAAAAACAGTCGATACCACTACAGTGAATCTGTTTATATTTGTGCATCTGTAGCGGCGCATACGTCAATTTAGTTGCCGGTCACCAGCTGCTTATCTTCTGTTTATAAACGAGAGTTGGGCGAGTTTAAATGTCTCGTACACAATTGCATATACAAGGCTACAAAAAATATTTTATAACTCAATTAAAAATGAATATCATCACTGTATTGGTTTGGTTTTGAACTAGATTTTTCAGTCCGGCCGCCGCTTGTATGAAATACTGAGAAATTAATTATAAACATAATTAATGAGTGAATATGTAATCGATATTATTTTTCGAAATAGAATACTTATTATCATTTCATGTAAGCGTTGCCGACTGCCTCGCGGTGGCTGGATTGAACATATTTATCCAAACTCAAACTTGATATGAACACTGATGACAATCATTTTTAATTGAGTTATACAGAGATTTTTACAGCTTCGTATATAAGCGTTGTGCACAAACCTTCATCTCGAATATTCAAGCTCGCCCCACCCTCGTTTGTATACATATACAGAAGATTTCGATCGGGTTATTTTATCCGGCTGCTGGCAACTAGTATAGATGCATATGCTACCACAGACGCTCAATTTTCTGTAGTAGCAGCAAGTTTTTTTGCAAATATCTTAAAAATTAAGACCAATCGCCAGTAACATATTTAGAAAAAAAGTTGTTCAGAATCATGCTTCCCACTATATATTAAAAATATAAGTAATGTATAATATATAAATATAATGTATAAAAAGGCATCAGAATCGGAGAAGTTGAGTTCTATCTGTACATTTATTAAAGAATTAATTCTTATTAAAATAATGAAATAAGGTAAAGGAAAGAAAATTGAATTATTTTCTATTTTTAATATTCAATAAAGTAAATTTACGTTATATGAAGAAGACGTGACGTCATTTTAAATTTACAGTATATACAGATATTTTTATGCAAAAATATATTGCAGTATTTCACAAAAAATAATTCAATCAAGGTCGTGAATTACGATCACAATGAGTAAATTATGTACCTATATGTATTTACATATATGTATTGCACACATAGTATGAAAAAAACGTTATATATTTTATTAATATATAAAAATACATAGAATAAGCTTAGAATGTTGTTACAAATATGTATTATTCACAGCCATCAGAAAGAAATCTATAAGATAAAATATTAGGATTGACCAGTGATCGAAATTTTATATATTGACGTGTGGTATGACCTTAAAATCCCTAGCAATGCTATAAACACGCTTATATATACAAATGTACTTTTTTTCAAGGAATATAATAAAACAACTGTGTACTTTCATTCATATATAATGTAATGAACAATCTATTACACACACTGATTAAATTATTTCATAAAAATCTGTTATGATTCTTCATAAATGTAATAAACTAACAAACTCTGTATTATAAAATAAGTTGTTTTTCTTGTGCAAAGAAACAATATGTCCACTATCCTTTTTGTCGTTCGCAATTTTCTATTTATCACATATTACAATATAAATGTGAGATGATGTGATTGCATTAATTGTTTGTTTGACAATGTACTGTATTGCGGAACTTGTTCTTGAATTTTGTTTGTGAATCATGACAGAGTCGGAACTTTGCCGGCTCTGCGCCGAAACCAAAGAGAATTTTATTGGAATTTACGAAGCAGAAGGACAAAAATTAGCCATAGAAGCTAAAATTGCTAAATGTTTACAAATTCAGGTAAAAATAGCTCCCTTTTTTTATAATTCTTTTTAATGCTATAAATTTAATAATTCTTTCTATTTTTTTGTTTGCCCTAATGAAATGTAATTTCTTTCGAATTTTAATCTGATATTACTTTTTAGTATTGTTAGATTAATGTCTATATTCATGAATATATATGTATATTGTAGTAATATTTAAATTAAAATACTGCTTACAGGTATTAACTAATGATGGATTACCACTTACAGTTTGTATAGATTGTTGTATTTTATTGAATCAGTGTAGTGAATTTTTTGAGAAAACGAATCAAGCACAAGTGTCTTTAAGACAATTACTTCTAAACTCTAAAGTTGAGCCACAACCATTAGAATCAAATATAAATTATATTGATAAAACTATTGCATTTCCAAAGGAAGAAATTGGCGAAGGAATTGATGAATGTCATTTATCAAATTATATCCATGATACATCTAATGCTTCACATAATTACTTTATTGAAGAAAATAAAAATGATAACCATCAAAAATATGAGAATGAAGAATCTCAAGATAACGTGAAACAAAAAAAATGTAAAATTCAATTTAAAAAAACACAGCTTAAACAAACTAGAAAAAAATTAAAACGAAAAAGTCAAAAAATGGAGGATCCAGACGTATACATAAGTGCTGATTTAAAAAAAGAACATAAAAATATAGATATGAAAACAAATATTAAAATTCCAGATAATTATATGACAGGTAAATATAATCATTATAATAGCAAGTAATATACACATATAAAAACTATCTATAAAGATTTTAAAATATCTTATAAATAGAGTAGCTGATAGTAAGATGAATGAAAGTAGATATTGATGATTTTAATAAAAATATTAATATCAATACAAGCATAACCAAAGTTACAAGGATCTAAAACATATACTCAAAAACCATTGTCTGCTTACGAAAACTTATAGATATAAACATTATTTTTTTTAATTAAATAGATTGTGGTAGATAATGGTATAATGGTAATACATTTTTCTAGGATGTTTACTGGTGAAATAAAATGAATCCTCTTATTTATATTAAGTAGAATAAAGTATTAATTTCTTGTCATTTATGGATAGTTTTTATTAAACTGAATAACATTTACTTGAAACATTTTCTTTCATACTGATAAATTCTAATAATTAAAAAGTTTTGACAAAAAATGATTATCTAAAGAGAAATTTTATGTGAAAAAAGGAAAGGAAAGCAAAACACATTTTACATTGAGAATCATTCTATTAAATATCCGAAATGATGCCTTTGGTCTTGTAAACAATTAATAGGTTTTTCATAAATACTGGTTCGAACATTTATGAACAGTTAATGAAGTAATTGATAGATATACTATATGTATTCCTACGTTTATATTTCCTTTGTTATTATTTTGTGTCCATTCATACATACTTCATATTTTCTTCATTGTTTATACAAAGCTTTGTGCTTTACATAATCCTATTAATTGAACAGAACTGTTTGTTTATTTGTCTGGAAGATTTAAACAAGACTAACCTTATTCATTTTCAAAAAATGATGATGAAGAACAATGATTGATTTATATTCAGTTTTTCAAAGAATTCTCTCAGTTACAAAGCAAATAGAAGAACATGCTTGTAAATGGAATCAAAATAGTTAAAATAATTGTTTATATTTGTACTTAGAATCCAATTTTGTTTTTCACTATAAGACTTTATTTATAGAGAATGTAAAAGAATGCTTCAAATAAATACTATCCATTAGGATAATAATTATTCTGATAAATAAAAATTAATACCACATTTCATTTAAGCTAAACGCCTCTCATTTTAGGTGTGTTTCATTATAGAGTAGTTACATTTTATTAGAGGTCCTCTACTTCTTCTGCCATACTAGTCACTCTAGTAGTTACTCTAGAAAAGTTTATTTACATATTAATGATTAACCCATGTAATCCACTGAAGTAAAAACAAGTGAAGTCAATATCTCTCTTTGCAGTAGTCTCTAAAAAAACAGTTCATAATACTATACATATTTGATCTATTCTGTGAAAACGACATGAAAGAAGTGTAATTTCTATTTGACACGTATAATATCTAAATTATTTATTGTTTACTAAAAAGTTTTGAATATATACATATATATACAGGATGTTCACACCATTTTAGCTCTCAGCATTTTTCTCATAGTTGGTTAAGAGAGAGAGATTTACGATTAAAATGAGAAAAGACAAGCTTTTACTATTTTACAATATGATAGCTGGAATATATTTTTAAATTGTTTATGGTCTTCACATAATAATAAAATGATTATTGATGTATGTACAATATTATTATGTTATATGAGGGTGATTCTTGAATCAAACCAATAGTCTGCAACATAATTGAGTTCAAGTTTATTAAAATACAAAAATTAATAAAATATTTTATATCGCTATATTTATTAGATAAAGTTATGAAATTCTATTTTAAGAATAGAATTCTTTGTATTAAAGAGCACTTTTAATTGTGCATGTAATCCAATCAATAATCAGATTATTTCATTGTTTGTATATTCATGAAAACTAGACAAATACCAGAACGATACTTATATATATGATTGTTGATATATTGCAAATATTCACAGTTAAAAACCATGCAAAAAAGTAATGTGTAACAGTTGTGTTAAATTCATTTTCTGTTTACTATTAAAAATATTATTTGTTATTGTCTTACTTACTAATTAAACCATTGTTGCACACTGGGTGTTATTATGTAACTGAAGATAAAATGGATATATTGTATATTTATTATAAATCAAATAAGAATAGAACAACTAATTCATTACTATATACAGAAAAACATTCACATAGATTCCATCTTAATGATAAGCAATTTCACTCGAAAATCATACTAAGATGGAAGTATTTGTAGGAAGAAACCATACATTCGAAAAAGCAACATAGTTACTAAAATAAACACAATGTTTTTTGCATTTTGAAGAAAATCCGTTTATTTTAATGCAGAAAGTAACTATGTTATGTAATATTTCAATAGATTCTGTATATAAAATTTTGGAATTTCATAGATACATATATTTTAAGTCATTAATTGCGCAATTATTCAACGAAAGTGAACTATAACGTCGTAAAATAATGTGAAAGGTGTATAAACATTTTTGGTAAAGTTCACTTAGTGTCTTAGTAGTCTTTCACGCCCCCAGCTGCAAAAATCTAATAATATCAAATCGCTTCTTTGGCACCATTTAACTCTTGTTGGAAGCTTTCTTTATGCAGTAAGTAATTTTGTAATAATTTGAAATCATGAAGTTAGGTATTTCATTCTATTGAAAGCGAGGTATTTCATGTGTTAAAGAATATTTTCTGTTTCCTCATTAATACGACGCTATTTACTTTCTATCTGATTGCAAAACTGTCATCCTAAATTTTAACTGTTGTAACTCCATTTTTCAAAAAAATGTACTTAATCAGTTCATGTATATATGTCTCATTCGTATAAAGAATATAAATCCATGAGTATATGATGAAAATTCTACTTAGAAAGCAACAGATATTCTTTTAAGTTTTTTTTAATCCTAGCTTCATAAAACAATTTAAACTTCATAAACTTTCAACTCAATTTTTTCCGATTTACAAACTGCAGATAAAACAGTGAACCGAAGGAACGAAATGTAAACATTGTAAATACTGTCAATATAAGTGTAAGTGCAACTTTAACATCATTTTTTAGGAGAACGGCCGAGTTGTAACCCATTCTTTTTTTTAAATTCTTTCTTTCTTTTAATAAGTTCTTTTAATAAGTTTAGTTAAAAGTTTAGTTAATTTAGTTTAGTTAAAAAAAATTGACCTTAAAATTCAAGGTCAAGGATAATTTTGTGTGGATATTTTCCACAGATCTCCAGCGATCTAGAGGTGTAGAATTTTTTACCAAAAATATTTATACTACCCCTACAAGTTTCGTAAATAGATATTAATAAATAATAGAAATGGTTTCTATTTTTATAAAAAATACTTTGGATAGAATCTATACTGATACTAAACTATTACATACTAAACTATTACGTATACCATACAGATATGCAGAATTCAATGAAAAAAAGAGAAATAAATTTTTTAATTTAATTTCGTGTTAATGTATAGTGCGGTATAATCACTAACATATTATTAGACGTTCATCTTTACAACAATACTTTACGTGAAAATAACCTGATTTTTATATATACATTTTTAAGATTGTTGGGAAACGTTATTCGTCACCACGGATATGTATGTTCATTAAGACCGAGCTGCAGCTCGTAATTTTGCAATTATTAAAGGGTGTTTGGGCAACATGCGATCTTTAGATTTCTTATGAAACCACCTTAAATGTTTGTTACTTTGTTGATAGATGCAAATAACTTAAAGAGGTGAATATCAGAATAATATTAGCACAAAGTACACAACGAAAATCATTTTGCGAGTTTTATATATATATATATATAATCTGATTGGCCTGCATGTATCGTTTCTTGATATATAAAACAGTATAATTTTCAATAAATGTACTGTTAAAAAACGTTAGAAATATTAATTTAATTTTTATAATTTATTTTGAAATTAAATGAATATATAAAGACAATTTATTCTTATTATGAATATTTGTGTTCAGTCATAACTACACAAATAATCGCAAATATTATTTAATGTACTTAATATAGTGATAAGAAAAATATTTTACATAGAAATCATATATAGAGATTTTCAAGTAATTTCAAATAATATTCATTAAATAAGAATTTCTTGAAATAAGATTTTCAAATAATATTCTTAGAAAAGATTAAAAAATTTTAAAAGTCCTTACTTTTTTGTCTTGTAGTGGACTTCTGCCTAACCGACTCCTATGTATCAGACTTATGATTTATGAACAAATAAATAAATCATCGGTTCATCCGAAAATATACAGTCTGTTCTCTGTAATGGTTGGCACGATTTTTCAAGCATTTCCGCTAGTCTGATGAAAAGAATAATAAAGTAATTAGTATTCATTTGGAAAAAAATTTCAATAATAATATCAAAAAAATGTTGTATTGAATAAAAAATCAAGATCATCATGATATTTTTAAATGACACCATATATTGCTTTTTATGCAGTGTCAATTTTGACACTTACACAAATTCAGCGATGTCATAAACAGTTGCTGTTCCCCAATAACTTCTTAATAAAATCAACTTAAAATGCATGATGATCAGTAATTGGTGAGCAGTACAGGGTAGTTCGCCCCAAAAAGATAAGTTGAGAATTTTTTTGAAAATTTATCAAACATATATAAACTTAGTTAAACAGCGGTTAGGTATGAGTAAAGAATCAGCAGGCGGTTATTATACGTACGAAGATAAGTCAAAACGTTTAAGGCCTTATTTTCAAGCAAATAAAGTTTGAATATGTTCAATTAAATACTGGTCTGATACACGCGTATGATACATTTTCAAATTCATTTTTCTCAAAAACAACGCATGTTAGGAAAGAGTTTTGTACATTTTTGGTTTATTTATAGTTTAATTCTTACTCTTGTTCAGTCTAGAATCAGCCAAGTTTAGTTATACTTGTCAAATATTTATACTAAATCTTCTCGGAAACGGAGCGTCATATGAAAAAATTCTATTCTATATTTTCATCTTATTTTTTCTTGTTGAATCGCACTGTTGTATAATAAATTACCTTATTACCCTGTATAATAAATTTCCTTATTAATACGTAAATCAAATATAATCATATAAATATGAAAATATCCAGTAAGCTTTCTGACTGAACATAAATGATAATACTTGTCATAAATTCAGTCTCGTACTCATGGTATATATTCGTATTGTTATAGTAAGTGCATTTTGAACTTGTCAATTTGACATAAACGAAATATAGATAAATATAGTAATATAAAAAAATAAGGAAATATATATAAACAAATCTTAATATGTCTATCTACTACAGGAATGAAATATTTTTTTAATTCCAAGAAGTTGATATGTTATATGGTGATTATAAAAGAAATCATGCAAGACGGTGAATTGGAAACATATAGAAACTGATATCTGGATCGATGTGACAGAAAATTTATCACACTTTAAGCTGATTTTTTTTATTGGAGGAAGGCAACTGTGTATGATATTGTGCATTCGTTTCGATGTTACTTAGATAAATTTGAATTTTTATTGCATAAACTTTTCTTGGTAATCTTTATTACCGTAATTTATTTTCAACCGAGTATTGATTAACTTTTGTTCAGAATATTTTCTCATAATATTAGTAGTCACAACGAAATAATTATCAATTATCTAGCATTCATTAAAAAAAGTACATATATATCTATAATGTTTAATCATTTACATATGTAGTGTGCCAGCTTTAAATGAATTTACTGGAATATCTCATTACGAATTAAGAATATAAAAGAATGGTAGTTAATTATTTTCATCTCAATAAAGTTGTGGCCGTATAATTTAACGTATCGCATGAAATATGAAAACAGACGATTATCTAAAAATTTTTGCCACAGTTTTCTTTTACTAGCATCTCTGTTTAATATCTTCTTACAGAATCGCAAATATTGCAAATGTCGCAGATATCCTGATAGAATTCGTCATACATGTAGAGATCGGTCAAATAACATGTACAGGCGAATATGAGGTGACTCGTTATAAAACAGTAAACAGAAAGTATAGAATAGAATTTTTTCGTCTGCGGTTAATTTTCGAGAAAATCGAGTTTAAAAATTTGTCAGGTATGCTTGAATTTGATTAATTATCGACTGGTTACAAAAAAATAATTCTACACGCGAAAGTAAGTAAAAAATGCGGAATAAAATTTTTTCATTCAAGGCTTTATTTTCGAGAAAATAAAGTTTGGATATGTTTAGTTAAGAATTGACCTGGTATACGCGTATGATAAATTTTCAAATTTATTTTTCTGGAAAACAAAGCATTTTGTGAATAAATTTTATTATACATTTCCAACTTACTCTCACATGTTAAATAATTTCCTGTTGACTATTTACTCCTGTCCAGTCTGGAATTAACGGAATTAATCTTCAAATATTATTCAATTTTTAGACTCATTTTTTTCGTAAACGTCATATGAAAAAATTTTGTTCTATATTTTTTCCTTATTTTTTCATAAGAGATCACTTCATGCCCGCTTGTACATGTTATTCAGCTGATCCCTGTACTTCCGCAACTTTCTTATATTTAATTAAAGAATTATTGAATTATAGGGCTCTATTAAAGCTTTATTTATTTAAAATGAAACATCGGTGACTAACGCATGCAAATTTTGCTAAAACCGTGCACAATTGCCATTAGCTGAACTTAAAAATTTTGCTGCATTGTTTAAAAGAGGACAAGAAACCTTTCTAAAGACCTATAAATTTGTGTGAAAATTTTTCGAAATAAATCAACTGTTTAAGAAAATTAAATTCCACCTCTCTTTTTTTTTTGAGATATTTTAATCTTTTTCCAGATGAGTAACGGCTTTTATTTATCCTCAGTTCAGCGATGTCCAACAATATGTAATTATTGTAACTATTCCATGTAATATCGTTACTTTTATTTTGTGCATTTCGTATACTGTCTGTCATTTCAATTAGTTTAGATATTTTCCGAAACACTGGAGTACTAATTATAAATAAATAAATAAATAAATAAATATATATATATACTATATTTATATAGATATATTTATGTTATATATGTATTTATTTCTACTATATATTTATATATTCATTTATTTATATTATATATATATATATAGTATAATTATATATATAACGATAACAGTAAGTTTATTCAATGTAATTGTTACGATAGCGATGTTCCGAAAAAACATGCTTGAAATATAAATACTCTTTATATGCCAAGCATATCGAAGTATAAATCCTCATTCCACCAATGAGTTTCATCATCCTGCATTGTAAAACAACAATCTATCAGATTTTCGTAATGAAAGATTCCTTTCTTTAGATATCCACTTTTATGCCACGAATGTTTAAACGAATTCCGAAATCTAGAAGAGGAAGCTGATTATATATGAGATCAACTTATATAAGAACTTTGTCCGATCAAGTCATTTTACTGAATTACAATATTATAAAACTATAAAGTTCTCACACAATATTTCCATATGGAATATTTCCAAAACTGGGAACATGTAGGGTCAGAGTTTGGAGGCGGTACTTTTTTTTTATCATTGTTTCTTTAATATCATGAGAAAAAATACCTCTTTTTTTTGTAGGAAAAGGTGTAAGAATCTTGGACAGCATTCATTTCATGAATCTAGTAGCAATTTTCAAGATCTTATATTTGTCAAGAATACTTCTATGAATGAAGTTTTAGAGCAGTTGATCATTAATTTGCCAGATTTCGAAGCAGAAAATGTCCCTAATGAACATTAAAATTTGAATAAATCTTTCTTTATTTTAGGTTCGAATTGCCTATATTACTTGATTTTTCTAAAATAAAATAAAGAGATGAAAACAGCTTTTTTTCTACCCTATTGAAATATTAATACAGTAAAAGTTCATTTATATAATCTTCATTTATTGGAACGAAATTTTAGTTAATGCCTAATTATTTGCCTAATAATGCCTAATTAACTCTTCTTAGTCAAATTCACTTATCTGAACGTGAGCTCCTGTCATATCAACAAAGCAATAATAAATGAGGAAATTTGATCAGCTCCTATTATGTGAAGTACAGTTATATAGTTCAGATAAATAGAGTTGTTATATTTATATTATAACTTTATATTATATTATAACATATAACTGCCTTCAATTTTACACTTATATCATTTCCAATTGCTATTTCGGTATTTCTAGCATCTTCTCACTCACAGTGTCAATACTGGACCTAGAAGTGGTAAATATAGTATACAATAATAATAAATAACAGTAAATACTCTATCTAACATATGATTGTAATGTGTTTTATTTTATAAAAAAATATTGTGTACAATGTATAGATGAAAGTAATGTTATTACAATTTTTATACACCTTGTAATTAATGGCAGAAATAACAACCAACCCATGAAATACACAAAACTAAAACGACAATATTAGGCACAATATTTACAATAATTATATCTATCAATAAAAGTCCTTCTCATTTGAACGAAATTAAATGTCGTTTTTCACACAGATTTATAGGTCTTTAGAAACGGTATAATTTTTTGATACTTTGTGTTTTATATGAACAGTTAAATAGAAGGTGTGATTCGGATGAAAAGGCTGATTTCCTGTATATAATAAAAAAGTTACACTAAGAAAATACAGCAAAATTCTTAAATTGGTTTAATGAATAATTGAAGATATGGTGTCAGTTTCTGATGTTTTTTTGTTACTTTAATATGCACTAATATTTAAATCCCTAATTTTATTATGTATTATTTTTACTAAATAGTAATTAATATCATATATATTTTAATATATGCTTAAGTGAAGTTCTAATTGTGCATATCTATACTGAAAAGTTATATTAATTATATCAGATAGTATATTGGAAAAATTATATTTATGCTGTAATTTTTAAATATAGGTACTGATACAGACTTAGAAATTATAGAAGCACATACAGTAGAAATATTAAAACGCAAAAGAGAAGAAAGTTTAAATAGGTATCCATGGCTTTGCACTGATTGTAATGATAAATTACCTAGTTTAGAAAAGTTAGAAGAACATCATGAAACTATTCACAATCAACAAGCAAAATATATGTGTGTTTTATGTTGTAAAGTTTATGATAAATATTATGGTTTTCTTACTCATGTCAAACGTCACAAAAACAAGACGAAATTCAGGTAAAATTCAGGTTTATTAAGTTATGTATAAACTGTTTAATATACATAATCTTCTAATGAAACTACTTAATATATGTTATAAAGTTGTGAAGATTGTGGAAAATCATTTGTACATAAAAAGGTATTAGATTCTCATAAAGCAATTCATAGTGAGGAACGACCTCATGTATGCCAAACCTGTGGGAAAGCATTTAGACAACAAAGTGCATTATATATTCATAGTCGGTGTCATTTACCAGATACTATGAAAAATAGATTTCCATGTGATCAGTGTGACAAAAGGTATAACTTTATATATATATATATATATATATATATATATATATATATATATATATATATATATATATAATATATATTAATTTTGTTTTTGTTTATTGATATAAATTTATTTATTTGTATATCACTTTAATAATGTATATTCTTTGTATGTGTATGCGGGCACACACATGTCTATAGTTTATATTGTGAATATTTATAAGTACTGATTAAAAAATGTCATTTGATAATTTCATATTTTATTTTGTTAAAAATATCTTCTATGTGCTATACTAAAATATTACACAGATTATGATTGACTCAATCATCTCTAAATTAATGAAGATTTGCTAAAGAAGTACATTGTACAATTGACTTTAATTTTAGAATTCAAGTCTAAATTTTAAGAAGAAATATCAAAAAAGACATGTGTCATAATCTGATATTATCTTAAATATTATTTTAGCATTAAAAAAGTTTTTCTGATGTGACTATTTTAGAAATTCAATATTATATTTACAATATATTTATTTAATTTCTTCAGCTTTTATATTTCTTTCAAATTTATAAAATAATTATTCTTAGGAATATGTCTTTATGGAGTTGTCCATATACATGCTTTTATGTTACAACCATTATGCTGTAAATCTTCTTATAATCTGATTTTTATAACCATAATGAAATTTTTAACAATGTTTTGATGTTGATTAAAGCTTACATTCGAAAGGAGTTGCTTTATTCTATATTTTAATTCTTGAATGTACATAAACTTGTCCAAATTTTCATCTTCTGAATTGCTTTAATAAAAGTAAGCTGACAAAATATAAATAATAATATTGTAAATATTGTCAGTCCAAGAGTTAATTAAGCTGTAAATACCAAATTATTTTTTATTGTAATACATATTATTCTTTTTGTGAGAATACAATAAAAAAAAAATTTGGCCTTGAACTTCAAGATTATAATTTTAGTACCTCATATATTTTAGCATTACACTTGGGTGATATATAAGTAAAGTACAAGTAGTATGCGAGTAATAAAAGAAGTTTTTCAGATTTTCAACAAAACCAAATTTAGTCACACATAAACGTATCCATTCTGGTGTTAGAAATTTTACATGTGATCAGTGTGGCAAGAGCTTTATTCAGAAAGGAAATCTAGAAGCTCATTTTTTAACTCACTCTGCAGATAAGCCATATAATTGCAGCCAATGTTCAAAAGCGTATGTTTATTAAAAACATAATTTATAACTTACTTGTAACTATGTTTACATATTTAATATTATTTGCAGTTTCAAAACACCACTACAGTTGAAAAAACATGAGACAGTTCATACAGGTGCTAAACCACATCAATGTGCTGTATGTGGAAGAACTTTTAGAGAAAAAGGTACCTTAAGAGAACATCACAGAATACATACTGGTGCAATGCCATTTACATGTGAATTTTGCGGTAAATGTTTTCGATTTAAAGGAATATTAACTGTAAGTTAATTAAATGACTAATACAATATTATTTAAAAAGCAAATAGTAATATCATTTTAAAATTTATTTTCAGACACACAGAAGACAACATACTGGCGAACGTCCATATAGTTGTTTAGAATGTCAACATCATTTTACAAATTGGCCAAATTATAATAAACATATGAAACGTAGGCATGGAATTAATACATCTCATGCAAAGCATTTGTCACAATCTCAACAGATACAATCACAGCAGCAATTACCAGAGCAGCAATCAGAACAGTCACAAGCAGATCACTCAAATGCTTCAGAACATTCACTTTCTATATCCCCTACGGAATCATCAACTGTACATGTAAGAAATTATTGTATTTGATCTAGTATTATAGTACATAGTATAAAAATATATGTGTCATTATGTAACATATGAAACTTATTTCAAAGATGAATTTAAAATGATATTACAAATTGATGTAAATGTGCAACAAATTTCATTATATTTTTAATGGAGTATCTTCAGCAATTTATAAACATTAAGGACTATGAGAAAAACTAAGCCTTGATTTTTATTCCATTTTGTAGTCTGAAGTTCTGTTTTTATGATATAAGCATTACAAATTTTGAAATTCAATTCTTAACCCTTTGCACTCGAATATCTTTTCAAAGGGGACATCGTAAGTCTCACATACCACTTGGATGTCTTCTCTGAGGGGATATCAAAGCTTATTAGTTATTACGGAGGATGAACTCATTCCACCGCAACTTTCTGTGAAATGCATGTTTCCCTGAGATTTTCTGTTGAAATGGCACAAGGAAGCAAATCAAAATATGGTACAATTGTCAAGATATATGAAAAAAATATCAGTAGGTTTTACGTCAGAAGAGAACGTGAGAAGTGCATTCACGGCGGTTTGAGCGCTTCTCTAATCCACTTGAAAAGAACATTAAGGATGAGTTGTAGAAGAAAAGTTGGTATACAAGTATACCTGACACTCTATAGTGAAATTTTAGGATATAAGTAAGCAAGTCTAAAACTGGAGAAAAAGATTTTCAAAGTTGAAATCAATTCGTATTGAAGTGTCGAGCGTTACAGAGAAATCCCTGTACTAATTAGTCAGGAAATCGGAAAGGTAATATTCTTTTGGTAAATATAATTTTGTGGTTTCGTAATTTACCTCAGAAGGAAGAAAAAATAAAAAATCAATGACACATTACAAGTTTGTCAAAAGTCTTATAAATCAGTTGAAAGGTAATCAAGAACATATCCACTCACATCTTTGTCGGATAATAGACTGAACAACAAATTACATATTCCCAATGTAGGAGAAAAAAAACTGAACTGTATTGTTTGTTCTCATAGGAAAACACCGGGTGGAAGACGTCAAACAACTTATTATTGTGAAACATATATAAACCAACCTGCAGTGCATACTGCGAATTGCTTCAAAATTTATCATACTGTAGAAAATTATAAGAAATAAAATTTTCATTTTGTGGCAAAAAATGTGATTCTCAAAGTCTACAAATTCATGTAAATCAAATATCATTACAATACTTGGTTCCAAAGCTATAATATATAATATATTGATTCTTAGGTTCACGTTTTTGCAATAAAGTGGCGTCGAATTATTGGTAGGTAACGTCCAAGATGGCTCCGAGTGCAAAGGGTTAAAGTATGAGTTTATTTAAATGATAACAATTTAAATCTGCTATTTATTCTAAACTTTAGATATACATATTCACTTACTGACAAACCATACAAGAATTAAAAATTGAATTGATAAACTAAACAAATGTAAATTTAATTTAATTTCTATCTTTTGGATAGTTTTCAAAGATATTTCAGTATTAAAGCTTTAGAAAATGTATTAAAGTGAAGCAACATGTTATCTTTTCACTATCATATTTGAACTCTATTTCAAAATAACACTTTATTCTGAACATCATTATAAAGATAAAGGGATATTATTCCTAAATACAGATTAATTCTTTTTCTAGTTAAATCGAAAGCGGATGCCGTTGCAATAATAATCTAATAACAATTATGTGATTTATCATTAGAAGTAGATATTGTTTCTATGTAGGACATAGATGGTATATAAATATATACACCCACATACATATATATGTAATATTTAGTACATAATATGTATATACATATTATATAACATGTAATATATATGTAACATATAGTATGTAATATATTACATATATGAGGTGGTTATGAATGCAATAACAAACTAATCATTTAAACTCAACAAAGTTTATTGTCTGTAGTCGCGCGTACAAGCAGTTCGTCGGACTGTTCGGTGTGACGGTCGGAAACATTCTGTTTCGTAAACGATTGTCGAAGACGTCTCGGTGGACCGTCCGCTAATCGTTGGGTTCGGTCTCTTGTCTCAAGTGTTTTGTTTATCTTCCCGTCGCCTCGCTGTTATCCGAGGCGACGGTTTTACAGAGTATCTATCGCCACATACATATTTGTAATAATATATGTAATATATATATATATATATATATATATATATATATGTGTGTGTGTCGGAGATGAAAGGACACCGGGCCTTCCCCTTGGAATTCTTTGGAAAATTTCCCAATACTGTCTTTATAAATTAAACCGATCTTTATAAATCTAGTCCTTATAAACCTTTGTGAATTAAACCGATTATAATTGTCTAAGATTTGCGATAATAAGCTTGGGCTCAAGGCGACAATTAGTGGCCGAACGTAGCCGCGGTCATGGGATGGACGTTTTACCTAACAGAGGTATAAAATTACATAGCTCTCCTTAAGAAGAGATAGTGGTACCGATACCCAACAGTAAACATTTCAACGGTCTCTGTCCCGTGGCTCGCCACACACAGACCCTATTCTTTGGGCAAGATGATTGCCAGATGTCGATGCATTATTCACAGTATATGTTCGGCTAGCCTGGGGCTCCTACTGCAAATCTTAGGATTTAGCTAACTAATATCACGTCTCCCGCTGCGCACGCGCCGTAACAAAGGCTAAAACTTACCAATAGCGCGAGACGGCGTTTCAACTCAAAATAAAATTTAACAATTTGGTTAGAAACCGAATTCGAGCTTCGCAAACCGCCACATGACGACCCCCCCCCCCCTTCTACGATAGAGCTAACTATAAATAAACGTAGCAACATGGAAGAATTATTATTATTCATTGTGGATTATTCAGATTCAGATTATTCAGATAATTCCTTAGTTCTGTGTGATTACTTCCTCAGTTCTTGGTGATTGATTCCTGAGTTCTTGGTGATCAGTTCCTCAGTTTTGGCAAGTAATTTCTTGGTTCATAGCGATTAGCTCTCAATTCCTCAGGCTCTTAATATTTCAGTTACTTTGACTTTTAATTCTTTAGTTCTTTAGTTCCTTAGCTCTTAGCTCCTTAGTTCTTAGTTCCTTTATCTCCTAGTTTTCTCAGCTCTTAGTTCTTAAGTTCTTTAATCCTTTAGTTCTTTAGTTTTAATTCTTTGTTTCATTTAATTCTCAGTTCTTGTCAGTTTTTGATAATCGACGTGCTTATATTTGTCTATTTGTAAATTATCGAAAATCACTTAAATTCAAATCTTGTAATTAGTAAAGCGTATCGCGAACAATTGTAAATTCGAATATTCTAAATTTCAACAATAATTCTGTTAATAACCAATTAAAATCAGAATAAACTTTTGTTGTGGAAAATATTTGTTTTACAATATAATTAGATTAAACGAACATTTATTTTCGCCAACTTTCATCCTCTCCCGTGCCAGTACTCCTGCGCGTAGCGGGCTAGCCGAAACGTGGAGTTTAGTGGTAATCGCATTAAACATCGGTTAACGCTACCCACCGATATTTAATTGTCGACAAAATTACTAAAGAATACGACAATTCGGGATCATCGAAAAAGATAACGACAACAAAAATTCTAACTGAAGCAGTGCTTAGATTGTTTCTGGTGGCAGCAACTACTATTTACCCGAATTTCAAAATTCAACTGTAACGTAGACCGAACAATAGAAATAAAAGCGTAACACTAAGGTCCTCCAAATTTACAAACAGTTTTTGTCCTAACAGTCCGTAGATCTGTCATCTACTACGGGAAGATACGGAAGATCTGTTTTCCTCACGTACGACGCTTCGCGCTAGCAACTTTCTCTCAAGGGCGGCTAGCATCCTTTTTTGACCACCAACATAGAAATTAACCAATTAACAGCAACGTCCATTTCCCTCACTTTCTGAGCGGAGGCTTTCCTCGACGAATCCGATGATCTCGTGCACTGAGACACACCCCATCATAGTTTTCCTCTGTACCATTACCGTGACGGAGAGACACATTCTCGTGCAATCTCATTAGCGAGAAAACAAGGCCTTTTACGATCAGTGGATAAGTGGATCAGTGGAAAACTTCACGTTTTTAATCACGAGTCCGACTTAGACTTTGGAATAAAGTATTTTTGTTATCCCATTGACCACAGATTCGTTATCGAACCTAAGACCATTGTCATTAGCGTCTAATCACCGCGGTTACTTGTCGATTCTGTAACCCATAAAAAGATCTATTGGAAAATTTAGACCAAAAAGTTCTAAAAGCAACAGTAAATTGAAAGTTAGAAATAAAAACGAGAATAAAAGAAGAATAGGATTCTATTTCTTCACAATATTTGAAAAGAAAAAAAGAAAATTATTTTTAACATGTCAAAACGTTCAAATGTATATCTGATCTTTACGTTGAAAAAGAATGCCTCAAAATCGGATGTGTCCGTTATTGAAAGTAATTTGAACACTATTTTGACCGATTCTCGCAATTTCGACATTATTGTTATTACATGTAAATCACCTAATGTACCGTTTTCAATACTGAAGAATAAACATAAATAAATATCTGGATCCTGCCAGAATCTTGTAACATCAAATGGCTAAATGTGCCTATTCATGGTGTACCTAATATAACATTGGTTACGCATAATTAAAAAAATGCGACTATTTCCCGTTAGTATATTACCAAAAAAATGTAAAAATTTCTCACGTTGGACATCTTTTCGCCAGAACACATTTTGTGTAATCTCCGGCTATCTTTGCGGCATGACATATGCCCCCTCGTCACCACTTTCTCTATACCCTGATTCTTGCAACAGTGTTGTTAAGGTTGTTGACTTGTATCCCGGAGGTCATCTACTGGATGACTTCAATCTACCCTAGTCAAGTGGAATGATCAGATCCACCTATTGCCCAACCCTGATTGTATGAAGTATTATCCGTAGAGAATATTTGGTTGACAATCTGTTTATGCGGTTTAATCCAGATGAACCACATATAATAACTTTATTGGTTCTTGCCATGACTTGGATTTTTTTTAACGATAATGATATTGTGATATCCTCTTCAAAAATTCCTTACTCCAATGCGATTTATAACATCCAGCCTTGACCATGCTATTTCACGTAAATTTTTCAGTTTACGCAACGTCAGTAAATAATATTACTTAAAAGTACAATCTCCGGATGATATTTTGAAAACACTAATCCTGATAATGCAGTTTGCGTACTATATGATCACCTTTATTATGGGATACATCTCTTCATGCCGAAATACTGAATAATTAGTACTACTTTTCCCAAGAGGTATTCATCTTCTCCTATTGATCTTATTTGCCGGAAGAAAAGTGCGCACTATGCTTATAAACGAACGCACCAGGCAGTATTCGGATTATACCTCCTTTCCTTTAAATTTCGCATCAAATGCGAGTATTATCGAAGAGGCGCTACAGCCAGTATGTATAATAATCCTAAAAGATTAATGCTGGATAAGAATAATATTCATTTTTCTGTAGTGTTATAAACAATCAACCGAAGTTTCTCAAACTACCATGGATAATGCAGGTGCAACCGATGCCGAATCGGCCATGAATCTATTTGTATCTTTCTTTGGTTCTGTCTATAGTTCTCACTCTGTAGTCTTTCCAGATTTTACCTTCGATCAATGCACACAATTTCAATAAAATCAATAGTTTACAAACATCTAGGGGCCCAGGCATTGATGAAATCGATTTTTCTTATATCATGCAATTTCATATTTGCACGAGCGTTGCGAATCATTCTATACTTCTCCTTGATTACAAGGATTTCTGTTTCAGTTTGGAAGATTACCTTAATCACTCTCATCTTTAAATCTGATGATCTTACAGATGGGAAAAGTTATTGACCAATATATATATTGTTATATTACACTATACTTAAACTATTCGAAAACTTAATTGTACACAATATAATATTGATGTGTAGTGAACAGTACGGTTTCATGCCTACGCAATATAATATTCCACTTCCTACTCCGAATTCTCTATCGTTTATAATTTTGTCTCAACTAATCTTGAGCCTGGTAATCAGATAAATAGTGTATACACTAACTTTAAGAAGGCATTTGATACTTTTAGCCACAACATTCTTGTAGCGAAGCTGCTATCGATAGGTATTTGCGACCCATTTTTGTCTTGGCTTTCGATCTACCTGTTTGACCATAGATGGATTATTCATGTTATTGGCTTACACTTGGTCTCAATTGATGTAACTGCTGGTATTCCTCAAGGGTCGTATCTGGATTTTTTTCCGTTTATCCTATTTATCAACAACTTGGTTAAAGCGATTAGGTATAATAAATTCCTGCTATGATGGCCTAAAAATTTTCAGACAGCTACTGTGCCTCCAGAAATGTATTTAATTGCAACGTGATCTTTGTCACGTTCAACACTGATGCGAGGTTAATAACCTGGAACTTAACTATAGAACATGTTGTTTTGCGAATATGTGATGTTCACAGAGTATGCACTCCGTAGATTTCGAATACAGGCTTGGAGATCTGGCTCTATTTTAAGTTTCAGAGATTTACAACTTAAGTGTTTATTATATACGACTATTAAATTTTTTTTTCCATTACTAGCAAATACCATGTCTTCAGCTAGAATTGGAATTAGGAGTAAAACTAAAAAGAATCTATAAATCAGAGATTCAATAAGCGAAATCGTATTAATTTAATATATGCATAAATATACTAAACTATTTTGTAATAATAATCGTTTCAAAACATTGTATATTTTCATAATATAATGCAAGTGTTGTTACGAATTAGAGTGCAAGAAGCGTAATAGAAAAACTCAATACAACTTAGAACACAATTTTATTAATACTCTCCTCTCACACGTTATAATTAGATTAATCTTTTTTTGTCGTTCGATTCGACTGTTCTGCCGGAGTAGTCCCGAGAAGAGGAACCGTTGATTTCTTCGGAATATTTGTATCAAGATTCTTCTACCATATATGTCTTTCTACGAAGTGCCATATTTCGTCGATCTGTGTCAATCTACGCCTCTTCAAATCTGCTTGTAATTTTTGCGTACATTCGTCAGATGATACCGCTAACAAGTACGAGAAAAATATTTTCTAAAGAATACCGTGGTCAATGTACACGGCATAAATAAATTATTTGTGCTAATCATGACAGTATCATTTTACACCTCTGGATAGGTGGAAGTTTGTAAAAAATAGCCACAAGATTGAATTGATACCTTGAATTTCAAGGCCAAATTTTTTTTCATTGATTCATATTCTACTCATCATAGAGATAAAAAATCCCAGAGGAAACGTGTTGTAACTTAACTGCTTTCTTTGAAAATGTTAAATTTCTATTAATTCTTGAACTCATCTTATTTATAATTGTAGCACGTAGATACCTCCGATATAGCTATGGCTACGCGTAAGTTTTTATACGGCTACGCCAACATTCTCATTTAAGCAACTCCGAACTCACATCTCTATATTCCGGCCAAGTTTTCCCAAATATTACGCGTCTTTTTTAAGTGATAGAAAGCATGTTCAACATGATATTTTTATTACTTAACGGATTATTCCGTTCATTCGAACTGAAATGATTGATTGAATTTATCGAATCGTTAGAAATCTCTGCGATCTGATATTTCCACAGAATTATTTCTGGTCGATTGTCGATATATTTTACGCGCTAAAAGATAATTCCTATCTGCTTCATCGATAGATCGTTATATAAACTCTATGTGACTGTGAGATATATTGTAAATATAATTAATTTTATATATTATATATAGAATCAATGAAAGACATCATTTTAACATCATTTTGGCTTTTGTTTTTCATATCTGTTTTAGATAATTAAACAATAAATTCCATCTTGTATTTTCTGGTTTATTGAGACTATGAATTAAAACCTCCTATTTCTTTGGTGATGTTGGTCATTTAGATGCTTCGCACATATATATAGGGTGTTGCATTTGAAGCCTTATATGTAATTATCTGTCTGTCGAATTATTGAAAAAAAGCTTCTACCAGAACTTACTTTATTTTGAGGGCATTGAGGGCGACAAGCTACATTATTAGTGCGATTGTGATTTATGTTTAGGGTCGAATCGGCGATATATTTCAGCAAACAAAATCTTGGCCATATTCAACGAAGGTAAATTTTGAACGGCAGTAAATGATCTTGAATAACTTTGAAAGACTTTCATATTATAGGTTGATAAATTCAACATGAAAAGGGCAATACCATAGACGATTTTTGTAACCATTACGAGAATCTTCTGAGTAAATTTCGTTTGGTAAACTTTTTTGAGTAAGGAATAGTTCAGCAGCTAATCGCGTGTAAAACTTTAAATGTTACCCTACATATGTATGTGTGCATATTTGAATATGAGTTAATTTTGTAATAGTAGACATGTGCTATGCTTTTATCGTGATTAACAAAAAGAAACAACTTGACCTACAAAACGTTTAAGAATAATATTGGGAGATATTGAGAATTCTCAACAAATGTCAATTATGATATTACTGTAACAGATATTACTTATAAAATTAAATAAAATTAAAATTTCTAGAAGAGATATTATAATATAATGAAATATACTGAAACGTACTTATTGAAACTGAAAGAAGACAAAATCAAAATTATGAATTTATAATCTTTAAATATTGATTCTAGCTTTGAAATATGTTACACATATGTTACACTGTGTGATTCTGTTCAATGCAGTTAAATACTTCTAATAGTAACATATCAGAAAGATATTTTTGTTTAAGAAATTGTTTTGAATGAAAATATCAGTCACAAATGATATTAAAATATCAAACTGATATATAAATGTTATTTTACTAACAATACATATTATATCTCATTAATTCCATGTACATATATATAAAATTCCATTGTAGAGTTTTAAAAAATTAGAAGAATCACTTAATTAAAAATGCTACAAATAAAATTATGTCTTATATATAAACCATAATTAAAAGAAGAATTTCTGACAAAAATAATATTATTTAATATCATAAGTAGTACTGGAATAGTATAGTATTGTTTAACTGCATTGGTTAAGGTTAAGCATAAATAATTGTTATTTTATACTTAAATTAAATTATGATTTAGTTATTCCTTAAAAATGTAATCATGTAAAAATCACAGAGTATTTATTTATTTTTAACATCTTTAGGTAATACAAACTGTTTCACATACAGCAACTCAACCAATAGTTGTACAAAGTGTTCCAACTAGCACTGTCCAAAATTTTCAATCTGATGTATCCAGCACCGTACAAGAGACAGTTTTTCGAGAAAGGAGTGGGACATACTTTAATGCAGTACCAGCAACCCTGCAAAACTTTTTACCGCCTAATTTATCATATAACTTTTATAATATTTCTAATATTACATATAAAGAATGATTTAATATAATATAAAAATTATATACTCAAATCAGTTTAAACAAATATATACGTATACAAGTTTGTCTAAACAATAAATGAAAGAGGTTCTTTTCTGGTGTTTAATTATGTAAAATATTTATTCATTGTAAGTAGTATTAAAAAATAATTTCTGTAAAAATTGTATTTTTATTGATATGGTTAATACAATCACAAAGAACAGATTTTGAATTCAGAATTTATTCATATTGTTAGTGTGTGGCAAAGTACATACTAGCGAGAGAAATTAACTACTTATAACGCCTTTAATACTGCGAATGAAATAATAATAAGTCTGATTTGAATTGCTTATCCTTTTCTTTATATGTATTATGCACATGTATATAATTTATAGACAGCACAAACAAACTTTAATTTCGGCATACGAGAAATCAGTTCACCAGATTTGAATTTTAGCGAGAAGGTTTATTTTATGCATTATTATAAATGTTATTACAACACATCTCTGAACCTGGATTTTTCCTGCCGGAATTTTTTCGTCTTGAGTATATCACTTGCAAAGGAACATGCTAAGTGTGAATCGCCGATTTTAATAAAGGTTATGTATGATGTAGTTCTCGAAAAACTATTTGATATGTTTTCTCCTACGTACTGACATTCGTGTTGGACAGATGAAAGCAACTTTCCAACTTGAGGATTGGAAAAATATTTATTTTTATAAAAAAGTTTAAACAATTATACAAAATGTGAATAAATTGGAATTTTTATTTTCGGTATTATAATAAAAATTATTGTTTGTTATTTTCGTCCATTTCATGTAAATGAAGTTGTTAAGCATATATGATCGTGTATGATCGAAAAGTTCTAACAGTATATAATTTTCTATATGATTAATATGTTATGTTTCATTAATTTCTCTTCAAGAAATCAAAATTGGTGTCTAGTACATGATAAATAATAATAGTGAGATTGTAAAATTGGACAGCCGATAAAATTTGTAATTTTCGACAAAGGCATTGAGAAGATTTACACACTTATCTAGCCACAGCTGAGACATTTGGAGATGTCATGTAGTATTTCTTTCCACATTCGTTAACTTCTATAGAAGCTATGTACACGGTTTTGAAGAGGTCTGTTTATAACTGTTTATAACTTTTATTGTTTGCTTAATGAGAATTATTTGTGATGGGATTAGATATTTGATCTTTTTTTTTTGCTTTTGGGATTGTACCTGATCGAACATTTTAAATTTTCCATTTTCAATATTTATTTTAAAATTTGTACAGCTAGGTGCAGCGTTCTTTCCTATTGCATTGCACAGTGTAAAGCCTTACCTTTGACAAAAAAGATTTGCTGTAACTAGCTGTTACTAACTGCCCGGGTTGTTATAGGGGTGAAAAGGGACATAAGATGCCTCTTTTTCACAAAATTCGATTTTCTTGTCATGTTGAACATGAGTGGAATACCTTTGCATGTGAAAGAGAGGGGAATTATTTCCATGTATAGTTATTCCCATATCATTGGGAATCTGTATATACGAAATTAGCGATATTTAAATATATATAATATCTCTATATATACAAAACCATTATTTTATTTTTTTGAAGATATGTAGCCATAAAGTCAATATAGTAAAAGATAATAAGACCTGTAAATGTTTTACTGAAGCAGGATGTGTTTAGATCTTTGTTCGTTGGTTTACAACACATTTGCAACGTTCTTCTGTGGTAATATTTCCAATACAATACTGGTTGCCGTAATTAATTTTCTTCGAATAATGATTTTTAAAAATTCACATTTTGTTTGTACTAAATAACTGAGCACAGGCTGTAAACTAGGATCTCCAAAAGGTAAATTAAAAACCGCACAAATATCTCTGTCTCCTCAAAGTGCTGCAATTCAAGCGCGTACAGATTCTTGCTAACCTCTCAAATTTAACGCGAAGAAGGCCAATTGCAACGCTGATTGAAAAATTAGAATTTTGGGGAAAAACAATAAGCGGGGTTCCTTGACTGTCATAGATCACTTTGGAAGTTATGCATTAGTTCGAGTTTAGTCTTGTAAAATATACAAACGAAGAGAGTTGGAGCAGGTGATGCAACAAATTATTGAAGTCCATTTTTTATTAGAAATATCGAGACATGGCCTTTTGTTATACAATATTCCTTATTATCATATTATTTGTGACTTTAAGTGATTAGAATGGTGCATTTAAACGACCAAGTACGTATTTTAATATGTAACAAATTTTAATAAGTAAGTAAAATCGTACTGAGGCAACATTGAACTATTTGATGTTGTACCTTATTGGATATATTTCATTTTTTATTTCAACATTTTATTTCAGGGATTTGTAAATTCTAGTAGGTCTATCGGGAATCAGAACAACGACAGTAATAGTAACATAAAGTCATCCACAAGCATGAAAATGAGACTTTCGATGAGAAGCTAGATTTCTTGGAAGATGTATTAACAAGTTATGAAGATTATTCGGTTGTGGAAGAGAAGATTTTAGGATACAAATAAAAATGTTTGAACAGTTAATTTGAAATAAAATGACAGTGAGCAAAACGACAAAGCAAATTATTTGTAAGCCAAAATCAATACTGGCTTACGCAAATTATGGATCTGACAAAAGTAGTACGTAAAGAGGGATGGTCCAAAAAATCTTTTACTAAATTAACCGAATGCGGAAAGAAAAAACAAGAAATCGGGAAAACTCTGAAGGTGAAAGAGCTAAGATTTGCTACTGAATCTAAGTTATGAGAAGCAGGGCAATTAGGTGCCTCTAAATTGATGTGTGATATAAAAGCATTCCTGCTAGAGCGAAGGAATTAAGAATCGCATGAAACCGAAGTTAGTAATTTAAGCAGCAAGAACGACTATTACTCAGTTTCAGAAGCATTTCGTTTAACAGATACTTGCGTAGAGATAAATTTACAAGATATGTTGCACCACATGTCAAGTATTTATATCATTGAAATATTTTATCAATAATTAAACAAAGTAGTAGTAAACTTACGCGGAAGTAAACGTGCTTCTTCGGAATTTATAAGTAAATGAGGATGCGATGGATCACAACAAATGCAATGCAAGCAATCATTTGAAAACGATGCAAATTCCGATGTAAAGAGTTTTCGAAGTTCAATTCTTTTCTTGCGGCTAATGGTAAGTAATAGCATTTCCACAGCTCTAATATGTTTTTCAACTTTTAAAATGTTTGATAAATGCATTATATGACAAAACCTATCACCGTCCTCGCTTCGTTATTACCGTCCCATACGTCTTCAATTCGAGAGTGAATCAGCAGATTCTGTTCGGGAAGAAATCGGCTACATGTAACGACAAATAAATAATTTGAAGAATACTGAAGTCGAAGGTGATCAAAGACCAATTTGAATAACTCTGACATATCGCAGAATTTAACTTAATTATTAGTATAATTAATTTTTTTATATACTTAAATATAAATAAAATGAATTTTTTATATACTTAAATATAAATAAAATAAATTTTGTATTATACTTGATTGGTAGTAAAATTGGTAGTAAATTTGTTCCAAATTGTCGAGAGTTCACTATTGGTAAAACACACCACGATGTTGGTAATGGTAGATACAAAAGTGTGTAATGTTATCACAGACGCAGTATAAAGTGTTAATATTCTAATCACATGTTACATTTGCGCGGCAACATGTGAAGATTTTAATATATTATCAAAATGAAAAAAATTGAATCCAGATGCCATAAAATTTACGGTTGTCATATGTTTGTTCGAAAATTTATTACACCTGGCGTACAAACTGCCTGTAAAGAAATGACAAATTAAAATTGAAGCTGACAAAAAAATAGATAGTACCAAGAAAAAAGAAATTCAGGATCAATTTAGAAAAAAAGAGTGGGATTGTTAGTTGATATATCGAAACAATGATACTATCTTTTAAATCGTGTCAGAAAATTGAGTTGCTGATTAACTATATCTTCCCTCGCTTCATCTATAATTTTTTAATTAATTCACCAAGCGAGGCAGTGTTAAAAATGCTGGACAATGATATAAGACAAAAAGCAAAACACATTCTACACTTTATGTCATGCACCGCCACAGGTTTCTCTTATATTCCGAAAGCTAACGGAGGCTTGGGCGTACCGCGTTTCGAGCACATAGTACAACTTGGTACCCTAAGAAGCGCAATTAAAATTAAAAACTCCTTGGATCCTGCAACATCCAGTCTCATAGATGAAAGATACGATAAAAAACTTAAGAGCATTGCAAATTCGCTCAGATTAAACTGGCTAGTCACAATTGAGGACATAAATAGAAAAAGCCAAGATGAGACTGAGGAGATACCACATAAGACTATGGTCCGAACTTAAAAGTCAAGATCAAGGTGTAAATGACTTTATCAAAGACAAAATTTGCAACGCGTGGATTAACCTCTTAGGCACGATGCGCCACTATAGTGACTTTCGCGAATGTCATCTTATATTACGATGCGCCACTATAGTGGCTCACTCTACTGACTTTTCGCTCACCGTTTGAACTAAATGATCTTTTTCATTTGTCTTGCTTCACACTTTTTTTTGCCCTTGCAACATTTTATAACAGCGTTAACAATGTACAAACAGAATATATAGTCCTTGTTTTTGATACGCCAGTGTCAGGTATCAATTGTTGCTTTTCGTTAAACATACCGATCCGTATCCTTATAATTTTTTAGAATCTTTAATCTCAAAATGTCGCTTCAAAATAGAAAACTAAGAGCAATTTGACAGACACTATCGCGCTGTGAGCGTACAGACACTATCGCGCTATGAGCGTGAAAATTGTAACGTGGGTCTATGTGTCGTACCGTGCTTTAAAATATATCACAATCAATTATATTATTAATTATTAAAGCATATTATTAAAGTTAAAGTATATGCGTCATACTATTAAAAAAAAATTATAATTTAGTTATCAAAAACTTCATTCCAACGTGCTTGCGTAGGAAGCAGCATTATGCGTTACACATTGCAATGGTGTATCGTTCACGCATAATCCAACAGCTCCGCGCCAAATTCGGCCGTACCTAAGAGGTTAAAGAACACCAACTTTTAAAGCCATCCCGATACATATATGCTGTCCGGATGGAAACAAACACTTTCGGCGCCAAAACAGTATTGACACGAGCGGACAAGAAAATAAATATAATCTGCAGACGATGCTATGCCCAACCAGAAACTTTGGGACATATTCTGGTACTTTGCCAATTTACGAAGAGTCTCGGAATAAAGAGGCACGATGAGGCGAAAACCTTCCCTGATAACAAGCTGCAAGCAAATAATAAAGTATTTGTCGAACCATCAATAAAATTCAAAGGAAATCTATACAAACCAGACCTTGTGGTTAAAAATGAGGAACGGCTTCTCGTAGTCGACGTTACTGTTCGTTACGAGAACAGAGATTAGCTTCATAAAGTTGAAATCGAGAAAATAGACAAGTACCATGCATAAACTATTAAATGAATAAATACAACCTTAAAGAAGGGGAAGTTTTCACATTCTGTCACGTACCGTCGATGGGAAATTTAGACTGCAACGTTGCGATTCCCGTGGGAGCAATCTGTCACGTGACAATTATCCCATGGTAGGCTTAGATATAAATAAGCGTAGCATCATAGGGCAAGTTTCAGTTTCAGTCAGAAAAGTCCAGAATAATCAGTCAGAAAAGTTCAGAATAGATCAGAAAAATTCAGCTACTAGTTCAGAGAATGTTCAGTTACAAATTCAGTTATTCAGTTCAGTTACCAAGAGTTCAGTATAGTTGATATAGTCCTGTACGATTCAGTTACCAATTAGTTTGCATTCGTCGCCGTACCGTCAGTCTGTCCTCACGTCAAGTGTCTAAGAAAAGACAACAAGAGTCTAATTCTTAGAGATGCCATTTGTCAACGGAAAGGTTACATCCGTCAGTCTATTAATCAACTGTCAATAACTAATCAACTAGTTAGTCTTAATCGAAATCGAGTTAGTTATGAAGTTCCCGCTCCACGCAATGGGGAGACACGGGGACAACCACGCGAGGAAGAGTGTTAGCAGACTGGGCCGCGGAACTGGGGCTGCTGCTGTCAAATAGAGGAACGGCGAGTACGTGCGTGGCATGGCGGGGGTCCTCGGTGATCGACTTAACGTGGGCCACCGCCAGACTGCACCGACGGATACAGGGATGGAGAGTGGAAGAGGGGGTCGAGACCCTGTCCGACCACCTCTACGTAACGATGAGACTGGTCCCGGAACCTGCGTCCACCGGACGGGCCGACGACGACAACGACGCCCGAGGTCCGCATCGCTTCCGTGTGCCGCCAACACCAAGATGGCGGCTGAAGGATAGGAATCAAGATCTATTCCAAGCTGCTGTCTCCGTGTCCGCATGGAGTTGGGACGCGCGGGCAACGCGGGAGGACGGCAGCATCGACGAGGAAGCAGAGGACTTGCGGAAGGGAATGACCTCGGCCTGCGACGCCTCGATGCCGCGCTCTAAAACCGCCTACGGAGCGCGAAGTCGGGGTGTCTACTGGTGGACGAGGGAAATCGCGGAGCTCAGACGAGAATGCGCCCGGGCCCGACGAAGATACCAAAAGGCCAGGCGCAGACGACGAACGCGCAACGAGGACAGGATCTCCCGTTTCTACGAGGCGTACAAGGAGAGAAGGAGCACGCTCCAGCGGGAGATCCGGACCGCGAAAGCTCGGGCCTGGAGCGAGCTCGTCGAGTCGGTCGAAGCCGATCCGTGGGGACGACCTTACCGACTGGTAACTAAGAGGCTTCGACCACCAGCCCCACCGCTGACCGCGAGCATGGAGCCAGGGATGCTGGACAACGTGCTGGGTGCCCTGTTCCCACGACGGAGGCAGGACGACACGGGCGGCGCCGGCCGCGACGCGAGAAGGATGCCAGTCACCCACCCCAACGAGACCACGGGGTGGAGCGAAGAGCTGCGAAAGTAACGAAAGAAGAGTTGAAGAAAGAGAGAGAGAGAGAAAGAGCTCGCTGCAACGAAGAAGATGGCGTCCCGCGGCGAGGTGGCGCCTGGTCCGGATGGAATCCCGGGTCGTATATGGGCGGAGGCGATGGAGACCCTGACTCCCCGTTTGCAGAGCCTCTACACCCGATGCCTGAGGGAGCGCGCCTATCCCCGGGCATGGCGATCGGCGAGGCTGGTCCTGCTGCGGAAAGAAGGCCGTCCGGCGGACTCACCGTCGGCGTACAGGCCGATATGCCTCCTGGACGAGGTGGGCAAGCTCTTCGAGCGGATAATCGTCGCCCGTCTGGAGGCCCATATCACGAGGCGTACGCCTGGATGGCACGACAGCCAGTTTGGGTTCCGCCGGGGGAGATCAACGGTGGACGCGGTCAGGCGGGTGCGAGCAACCACGGACGATATGGTCGCGAGGAAGGGAGTGGCGATCGCGGTGTCACTGGATGTGACCAACGCCTTTAACTCCATCCAGTGGGACAGGATAGTGGAGGCACTGGAGCGATCGGAGGTGCCGACGTACCTGGTGCGTCTGATCCGGTCGTACCTGTGTGACCGGTGGATCACATACGCCGGCAAGGGCGGAGAAGAGAGAAGAGCGGTCGAGTGCGGGGTCCCGCAGGGGTCGGTCCTGGGACCCATCCTATGGATCACCGCATACGACTCGGTTCTTCGATGCCCCATGCCGCCGGACACGGCCGTGGTGTGTTACGCCGACGACACCTTGGTCATGACCGGCGGACGAGGATGGTACGAGGCGCAGGGGAACGCGGAGACCGCCGTGGCGTGCGCGGTGAGGACCATCCGAGGACTGGGCCTGAGAGTGTCACCGGCCAAATCGGAGGCTCTGGGCTTCTTTGACCGTCGTCGCAGAGGAGCCCCACCATCCGGGCTGTGCGTGAGGTGCGACGGAGAGGAAGTACCGGTGGGGGCCCGAATGAGATACCTGGGCCTCACCATCGACAGCGGGTGGACGTTCGGGCCGCACTTCGAGGACCTGATCCCGAGAGTGACGACAGCGGCCAACGCCCTGTGCAGCCTGCTGCCGAATCTAGGAGGAGCGGGGGTTGAAGTTCGCCGCCTCTATGAGGGAGTCGTTCGGTCGAGGGTGCTCTACGGGGCTCCCGTATGGGCCGAAGATCTAAGGGCCAACCGGCGCAGCCTGATCCTGCTGCGGAGGCTTCATAGGACGACGGCGCTAAGGATAGCGCGGGGATACAGGACGGTATCCCACGCGTCGGCGTCGGTGCTAGCCGCGTCTCCCCCGTTCGAGCTGCAGGCCCTCGCGCTCCAGCAGGTGTACAACCACCGGAGGGCACTGGGCTCGGACCAGGACCGTCCGTTCCAGGACGTATGGAGGGAGACGAGGCACAGGGTGTGGGAGAGATGGCGCGCCCAGCTGCTGGAGGAGGACATCGTGCGGCCACACCGGGCCGTCCGCGCCGTCCTGTCCAACTGGGAGGCATGGAGGGACCGTGGCGGGGTCCTGCTTACGTTCAGGATGACGCAGGTGCTCACCGGCCACGGTGTATTCGGGGAGTACTTGCGGAGAATCCAGAAGGAGGTGACGTCCACCTGTCACCATTGCCAGGAGGAAGAGGACACGGCGCAACACACGCTGGAGCTATGCCCAGCGTGGGAAGAGCCGCGCCGTGTACTGCGCCTGACCATCGGCGACAGGCTCTCCCCTGAGGCCCTCGTGAAGGCCATGTTGAGGGGTCGAGAGGAGGTGGCCGCCGTCCGCTCCTTTTGCGAGAAGGTAATGCTAGCAAAGGAGCGGGCGGAGAGAATCAGGGAGAAGCGAAGGGACCCCGTCAGGGTCGCTCGCAGAGGAAGACCAGGAGGAACTTCGTCGCGTCGCCGCGCGACCGCAGCACCACCACCATCGCCGCGCGACCGCAGCACCACCACCATCGCCGCCGGCATAAAAGCGTGCGACGACGACAACGAAGCAAAAGCCGTCAAGCCGAGGAGCGTCTGGGTCGTTCCTCGGAATTGCACGACGGTCCACGGAACGCGGCGCTAGGGGGGGCCCGTGGTCACCCCCCCCTCGCTGCCAAGATCAACCAGGAGGCCTCCCCACACACCACCAACTCCGGGGAGAGCGACGAGGGAGCGTCCTGGGAGCGAATTAACGACGGGGACTGGGACGCTCCCGAGAGCCGTCAAGACAACCATCGTGGGGTTTTAGTCGGTAAGAGTCCGACACTACCCGCCGCCTCCCAGAGGGCGGCCGGGTGTCCATGAGGATTTCCCTACGTAAAAAAAAAAAGTTAGTTATGAAGTTATAAATCTTAACTGCGCTAACTGTCGAGGTAAGAATTTCAAATTTTGTATACTTTCTTCTCTGACAATTTCGGAGTTGTATGATATTCGACTCCGAAATAAAATTATTCTTCGACAGTTATAATTGACGATCGAAAATATCAAGTGTATGATTAATGCGGAAGAAATTAAAGACATATTAAACCCATAACGACCGTTCGCTGTATTAACTAGTAATCTGACGCAGCCGAAGACGATGCACTGATTACGGTGTTTTCAATCATCGAAAACATTTACGGGTTTTCGTTCTTCTCTTTCCACTGTTAGCAAATATTGCTCATCTTTGGGAGAGGCCTACGAAACCACACTGGTTATCCACAGAGAACACCGTCGCCGATTGACATATTCATTCTTGCTTACGATTTCGCTAAGTAATTACATATTAGACAATTGTTTCTCAAATTCCTAAAAATTAACAATGAAACGATTATTCGCTGTGTTAACCTGTGATTATGACGCAGCCGATGATGTTGCTCAGGATTACGGGGTCTTCAATCATTGAAGACAATTACGGATTATCGCATTCCTCCTTCCATTGTTAGCGATTACTGCTCATCTTTGGGCAAGGTTTGCGAAATCACACAGGTCTCAGACAGAGAGGATCATTGAATTTATTTTTGTTCAGATTAGATGGCAAAAGCAAGAAAGAATCGTAGAGATAAGGGTCACCTTAGCAAAAAAGCGAGCTGAACGTCGGTTCGAACGACTGTTAGCTACCGAAATTAAAAGAGAAGAAAAGAAGCGTAGAGAAGAATTAGGATTAAACAGCGAAACTCCTAAACCTAGATTCTCCCCCACGAACTCACTGATACCCGAACACTGGAGTGCGACCCAATACGACGAGCCGCATCCTTTTCTGTCTAGAACGCCATCACCAATATTGTACAACAGCGACTGTTATAGTCCTGGCGATGTTATAACCCAGTCAAATACAATAAATCTTGTTTATCGAAACCAATTATTTGTTTCAAGCAACTTTAATCCTCTATCGTGCCAGCAATCCTGTACATAGCAGGTTAGCCAAAACATGGAACCTATTTGCCAGTTGCATTACACGCTAGTTAACGCTATCCATATGCATGCATTTTATTAATTAAATCATTAAGAAAATACAACGGTTTGGAATCTTCGAATAGTCCAGGGCTTTAGCTAAGTCCTGCAAGTTTCGATATTTTACTCAGTTGTCGCAAAGAGCAGAACCCTTGGAATAATTCAAGATAGTCCTGCGTTTTGAGTAAGTACTACAAGGTTTTAATTCATTCCTTTCAGTCGCAGGAATCATCTCCTATAGTGAAAGGAATAACTCTAATTGAAACAGTCCGTAGACTGTTTCTAGTTACAACAACAATCGTATCGATCGGAATTTCGAATCTAGATTTCAAATCGAATAATCACGATCAAGCATTCTGGCATATACACATTGAGAACGTAACAGCTCAACAGATTTTAATCGCTGAAATATCTCAAATAGGCCGGAAATTATAGAGTATCACAGGCAGAAACGTCACAAGGTTGCGTATTGAGAGCTGCTGGACTGGCATCGACGCAGAATGTCGCGTGTACTACATGCGGTGTGAAAAGTGGAAAGAAAGGAGTGTTCGACGTCGAACTATCTCAAACAGGAACAAAAATTACATTCAGTTTTCGTCACATTCGACGAAAGACGGTGTTTTGCGAGCTGGTGGGCTTGTTTCGACGCAGGCAGTGCTATGCACTACATTCGGCGTGTAAAATGCGTTAAAACGTCGAAATATCTTCAACGGTAACGAAATTACTGACAGTTTCCGTCACAATCGACGAAAGACGTCGTTTTGCCAGCTGATCGGACTGGCTTGGACGCAGAAAGTGATATGAACTACATTCGGCGTGTAAAATGCGTTAAAACGTCGAAATATCTTCAACAGTAACGAAATTACTGTCAGTTTCCGTCACAATCGACGAAAGGCGTCGTTTGGCGAGCTGGTCGAGCTAGCTTGGACGCAGAAAGTGGTATGAACTACATTCGGCCAGTGAAATGCGTTCAAACGTCGAAATATCTTCAACGGTAGGAAAATTACTGTGAGTTTTCTACAAAATCGACGAAAGATCGCGTTTTGCGAGCTTTTGGGTTCGTTTCGAAGGTAAAAGTGGCATGCGTTACATTCGGCGCGCAAAATGGACAAGAAACAGCGTTTAAACGTTGAAATATCTCCAATAGGAAAGAAATTACAGTCAAAATCGACGAGAGACTGCGAATTGCTTGCCTCTGGGCTCGTTTCGAAGTTAAAAGAGGCTTGTGATATATTCGGCGCTTCGAAACAAGCCCAGAGACAAGCCAAACGCAGTCTCTCGTCCCGTCCATTTTGAAAGTAATTTCCTTCCTGTTGGAGATATTTCGACGTTTAAACGCAGTTTTTACTCCTTTTCACACAATCAATGTAACGCACGCAACTTTTAGTTCCGAAAGAAGCCCAGCTGCTCACAAGTCGCAGCCTTTCGCCGACTTTGACTGTGAGTCTCTTTTATTTGGAGATATTTGCGCGTTTAAACGCTGTTTTTACTCGGTTTCACGCGCCGATTGTAACGCACGCCGCTTTTAGCTTCGAAAGAAGCCCAGAAGCTAGCAAAACGCTGTCTCTCATCGATTTTGACAGTAATTTCCTTCCTGTTGGAGATATTTCGACGTTTAAACGCTGTTTTTACTCCATTTCTCATGCCGAATGTATGGCACACCACTTTTATCTTCGAAACGAGCCCAGAGGTGCGATGGGCAAGCAGAGAGTTCTAGCTCTCCTTCGTATTTTACGTGAAAGGGTATCGGATCGCCATTCATATGTACTCGCGATATCTTCCGCGAGCTCGTCATTTTGCAATTTGTTGGTGATCTCTACAATTTCAGGCCCGCGACGTTGCTTCGCGAATAGCCAATCTTCCGATATTTCGGCCAGATTAATTTCCTTTTCTTCGGTTTTGTTAGTTATGGTACTGTCTACGGGATTCTGCGAAAAGAAATCCACGTGGATCATTCGTTTTCCTTCTTGGTAAATATTATTGAAAGTAAAAGTTTGCCTTTTACTTTCTACAGTCTACAATTTGTCTTTTACTACAAACAGTCTTTACCATAGCATTCCCCAAATCTACCACCCGCTACGGGAAGGTATGGGAAATCTGCTTTTCCTCACAGGCGTCGCTTCCCGTTACCAACTTTCTCTCAAGGGCGGCTAGCATCCTTTTCTAACCACCAACAGAGATTAACCAATTAACAGTAACGTCCCTTTCCCTCACTTTCTGGACGAGGGTTGTCCTCGACGAATCCGATGATCTCGTGCCCTGAGACACACCCCGTCATAGTTGACCTCTGCAGCATCACGATGACGGGTAGACACATTCTTGTATGATCTCGTCCGCGAGTGGGACGGCGTCTTTGCGATCGGTGGATATTTCACGTTTGAGTACGGAGTTTGACTTGGACTTTTGAAGAGGGTGTAATTGTCCCGTTGGCCGCGGATTCGTTATCGAACCTAAGATCATTGTCATTAGCATCTCGAGTAT
>CM026121.1:7970449-7988857 GCA_014825825.1 Bombus turneri | reverse complement strand
CAAGGAAACTATATCCAGAATTTTAACATGTTTCTCTTAATACAAGGATTGTGCAATGTAATTTAGCAACAATAATATAAAATAATATCAAGTTTCAATTTGGATAAACGAACGAATGAAACATTTGCTTATGTAATACTTACAAACAAAACTACACGCAGTGAGATCGCAATCGATAGAAAAGTTTGTAAGATGCAAAAGCTTCTTGAAGAAAATCAACGAACACCTCAAAAATATTTGAACATTGAAAATCTTACGAACAACCTACTTTTCGATAAATATGCGGCATTTACTACAAACGTATTTGCATTTTGTTGTACAGAAAAATGCAATTCGCGTAATTCGACCTCCAGTTGCTGAATACAAAGTTTTACTGCTTTGGCTGCAGGCAACGCACTTCGTAATTTCCTCTTTCATATCGTTGCAGTCATCCTTTTACGAGTAAAAATACTTCTCGTACCATTGAAAACTGGCCATAGTCACGGCGTAGGTGACAATACAATTAATACAATGTGTCAGTGCAGTAGTACATTTCAACCGAACAGATGTATTGTCAACAATTACGTTTCTCATCAAAACACAGGTGTCGAGCCCACCAAAAATGTTCAAATCAGCGTCACTGCACTCAAGACTGTCAATAGATAATATGCAAAGAAAAACCTCAAGACACGTGAAGTCAAAAAGGTTTCAAGTGAAAACATATTTAGTGCTTGCACACGAGACTAAAGCCAATCATCGCTGTGTGAAAATTGCAACTGCTTATGAATGCATTTTCGACTTGGATTTGAAAATCCTGTAAGATGTTCTTGTTGGCACTTGAGTCTATTGTGACAACCATCTCATATATGATCTGCCCTAAAATGTATAGAATTTATTGTTCTCGATAACCTATTCCTGAAATGGAACTCCTGCCAAATTTTTAACTCCAGTCGTTTTGTGAAATTACTTAATCATATGCCGCATTGCACCACTGTAGTAAATTTGGATATCAAAAATTTGATCTATATGAACGTCTGCTGAACTCGATATATATTTCTATTACCATCATATAGTATTACTCCATATCATGAAATATATACATGCTGTAATAGGAATACTATCGAGATGATGATGTTTAAAGGAAAATAAATCAGAATCGTTGCCTCTCAATCTCTTCAAACGAGCGAGTGGCAAATGACTATACGTATTGGCAAGGTTGCTCGATGAAGATCAATTACGTCCTGTGTCGGCGGATTCCAAGAAACGAGCCCCTAAGTAGGTGGAAAAAGAAGATGAAACAGGTAGAACACAAAGAGCTGATTAGTGTAATGGAGGAAAGCTAAAACTGCAAATAAGGAACAAAATGAAACAAGCTGCTTATGACGCTATCGTTCCTGGTCTTCTGTGTTCGGTCGCAATTGCCTATATCGCTCTTGCAATATATTGTAGTATATTTGAGCATATTCTATTGTATTTTCATGCATACTACCTCTTCGATTGCTTGTTTCCACCATTAAGACAAAAGAATAGACTGAAAATGCTTATTGTGATATCAACTTAAGAAAAGAGACACTTCTTTTGATGTATATGCGAAACGGGAACGTGTATCAACCTGGGTGATGACCTTCATTGTTAGATTGAAGTTTAGATTTAAAAGTTTTTACTTCAAAATGTGGTAAGAAGTGGATGAAACAAAGTGCAATTTTTAGAACAACGTGTCAACTTTATCAGCGAATAGAATTGTTTGTAATACTGAAAATTACTGAAATTGATACTAAGATTAGTGAAATTATTATTTTTCTAAAAATATTCAAGCCTTCAACCTTTTTTCGTGGGAAAATTCTCATGGACAATGAGGGGGTAGTGTCGGGCTCACTAACTAAAACCCCACGATGACCTACTTGACGCTTAACAAGGGTACACCGGGACCTCTTTCGAAATCCGAGCCTTGAACTGCTCCGCATATTCATCGGATCTGAGTATTGGATACAGAAAATATCCTAATTTAGTCAAAATTGTTTGCGCAGAAGAAAGTCGATTTCAAACAATAAGTTAACTTGAGAGAATTAAATTATAAAGTTCTGGGAGAATAACATAATTTTGCATAAAAATAATAAAAAAATTGGGGTACGTCGAACCTTTTTACAAAAGAAATAAAGCATGAAATGTTATAAAAAGTGAATCGTTTATTATTTTACAACATATTTTACATAACATGCTCTATCAGTTCGTTACCTCAAATTTGTCTTTTATTTAAATTTTCTTACATAATTTTCATAATACGTTCGTGAAGCAATCTTGAATATATAGTACAATGCTATAGACCTATTGCGAGAAACACATCTTAAAAACAGCAACACCAGTAGAGAAGAAGTGTTCTTCAAGCCTAAATCCAAATATGATACAGTGCTGAAAAACTAAAATTAATATATCATAACAAGCAAAATGTGCTTCATAATCTATGTGCTACTAGCGATTTTCCACATGTCCAACGAGATATGCAGTATAGAGGATGTATAAATTTGTTTTTTTATTTATGTTGAGTCACAAATCAGAATATTGAGTATGTTATTTTCCCGCGGATTGTAAAATCATAAATTGTAAAAGTGTCACGGGTCATTATATTATCGTAACATCTGTTCAAAATTCGTCAATGTATATTGCGACCTGGAGATTACCGTAGTGAATATGCAACAATCGAATGACCCAGCGAGAAGGGTTCGGTCATTATATTTATTCTTATCGTGTTTTCTATAATAAAATATCGGGTTTAACGGTCGTATGTAGAGGTCGATCGTTTTGGATTATAGCATCTACCTCTATGATTCCTTCTTGCTTTTGGCATTTCATCTACATTGTAATAATAGTTTTGACATTGATGTTTCGATAAGCGGGTTGAAGTAATTGGTGTGATGGATTGTGCGAGGATCAATATTATAACATAACGAGAGAAATTGCTGCTACAATCCGTCAAATATATTTGGAATAAGTTAAATAAATATGAGTATATAAATACCGTCGAGGCACGCTCGTACAACGTATTCGCAAAGATAGAGTATGAACGCTCGCGGATGACTCAATAACTCGTATACTCCGTTATTCGCAGATAGAAACGCGGATAAGTAGCTGGTGTAATAACTCAGATAATAACTCGTATAATAAATAACTCGCTCACGATCGTGTCCATTTATTTATACTCGTCGGGGAGGAGGTCGGAAAGTTTGAATTCGTCTTAGATCGACGGTTGCCCTCAACTGCGACATTGTCTAGCCCGGAGATTATCTATCGTTATATTTCGTGCACGAAGGCGGTGTCCGTGTTCCGAGACACGACACAACATGAGTCACTCTCGATTCGCCTCATTCTATGACTCATGTGCCGCTACATTGGTAACAGTGAGTGAGTAATTCTCCATACACCTCCGGGTGATAGGCTGGAAGTTCTCCATGCCAAGGACTGTAGAATTCCCCTCCTTGTTCTTGTTCGTAAAAAACGACGCCCATTCTGTATATAATAGGAAAACTTTTCATTCGTAACGGGTTCCTTTTGTTTGTTGTCTTTGGTCCGCCAATTTGTCGGCACGTCACAATCTATTGCGACTGCGCGTTAATTTTAATTTATTTATGTGCACTGATCATGGCATTCCTTTTTCTTCGATTTTAAAATTATGGTGCTTGAAAATATTGGGAACTTTATGAGGTTCTCTATATCCGTTTGAGATTTCCCTCTACTAAGTTCTTTCATTAAATGTAACAAATCTACCATTTTGAAATTTTGTTTATTGATCCGTCTGTCGTAATATTCCTTAGATTTTACTTTCGATTTTATCAGTGAGGTTGTAGGAGGTGTAAAGTGCTAGAGAAATACTCCGTGGATTGATTTAACAATGAGTTTATTAATTATATGAGAAAGACCTTCTTTTACGTGGGGAAATCCTCATGGACACCCGGCCGCCCTCTGGGAGGCGGCGGGTAGTGTCGGACTCTTACCGACTAAAAACACCACGATGGTCGTCTTGACGGTTCTCAGGAGCGTCCCGGTACCTGTCGTTAATTTGCTCCCAGGACGCTCCTTCGTCGCTCTCTCTGAGTTGTTGTTGCTGTATGGGAGGCATCCTGGTAAGTCTCGGCAGCGAGGGGGCGACCACCCGCCCCCTAACGCCGCGTTTTCTGGGCCGTCGTGCAATTCCGAGGAGGAACCCAGACCCTCCTCGGCTTGGCGGCTTTTACTTCGTCGCCGTGCGCTTCTATGACGGCGGCGATGGTGGTGGTGCTGCAGTCGCGCGGCGACGCGACGATGTTCCTCCTGGTCTTCCTCTGCGAGCAACCCTGACGGGGTCGCTTCGCTTCTCCCTGCTTCTCTCCGCCCGCTCCTTTGCTAGCATTACCTTCTCGCAAAAGGCGCGGACGGCGGCTACCTCCTCTTGTCCCCTCATCATGGCCTTTACTATCGCTTCAGGGGATAGCCTGTCGCCTATGGTTAAGCGTAGTATTCGGCGCGGCTCCTCCCACGCTGGGCATAGCTCCAGCGTGTATTGTGCCGTATCCTGTTCCTCCTCGCAATGGTGACAGGTGGACGTCACGTCCTTCTGGATTCTTCGCAGGTACTCCCCGAATACGCCGTGGCCGGTGAGCACCTGCGTCATCCTGAACGTAAGCGGGACCCCGCCACGGTCCCTCCATGCCTCCCAGTTGGGCAGAACGGCGCGGACGGCCCGGTGTGGCCGCACGATGTCCTCCTCCAGCAGCTGGGCGCGCCATCTCTCCCACTCCCTGTGCCTCGTCTCCCTCCATACGTCCTGGAACGGTCGGTCCTGGTCCGAGCCCAGTGCCCTCCGGTGGTTGTACACCTGCTGGAGTGCGAGGGCCTGCAGCTCGAACGGGGGAGACGCGGCCAGCACCGATGCCGACGCGTGGGATACCGTCCTGTATCCCCGCGCTATCCTTAACGCCGTCGTCCTGTGAAGCCTCCGCAGCAGGATCAGGCTGCGCCGGTTGGCCTTTAGATCTTCGGCCCATATGGGGGCCCCGTAGAGCACCCTCGACCGAACGACTCCCTCATAGAGGCGGCGAACTCCAACTCCCGCTCCTCCTAGGTTCGGCAGCAGGCCGCACAGGGCGTTGACCGCTGTCGTCACTCTCGGGATCAGGTCCTCGAAGTGGGGCCCGCACGTCCACCCGCTGTCGATGGTGAGGCCCAGGTATCTTATTCGGGCCCCCACCGGGACTTCCTCTCCGTCGCACCTCAGGCACAGCCCGGATGGAGGGGCTCCTCTGCGACGACGGTCAAAAAAGCCCAGAGCCTCCGATTTGGCCGGTGACACTCTCAGTCCCAGTCCTCGGATTGTCCTCACCGCGCACGCCACGGCGGTCTCCGCGTTCCCCTGCGCCTCGTACCATCCTCGTCCGCCGGCCATGACCAAGGTGTCGTCGGCGTAACACACCACGGCCGTGTCCGGCGGCATGGGGCATCGAAGAACCGAGTCGTACGCGGTGATCCACAGGATGGGTCCCAGGACCGACCCCTGCGGGACCCCGCACTCGACCGCTATTCTCTCTTCTCCGTCCTTGCCGGCGTATGTGATCCACCGGTCACTCAGGTACGACCGGATTAGATGCACCAGGTACGTCGGCACCTCCGATCGCTCCAGTGCCTCCATTATCTTGTCCCACTGGATGGAGTTAAAGGCGTTGGTCACATCCAGTGAGACGACGATCGCCACTCCCTTCCGCGAGACCATGTCGTCCGTCGTGGATCGTACCAGCCTGACCGCGTCCACCGTTGAT
Source organism: Bombus turneri (assembly GCA_014825825.1). Lineage (NCBI taxonomy): Eukaryota > Metazoa > Arthropoda > Insecta > Hymenoptera > Apidae > Bombus > Bombus turneri. Next base: position 7,983,092 of record CM026121.1, on the reverse strand, counting down.
CGCCCTCGGCGGAACCCAAACTGGCTCTCGTGCCATCCAGGTGTATGCCCCATGATATGGGCCTCCAGACGGGCGGCGATTATCCGCTCGAATAGCTTGCCCACCTCGTCCAGGAGGCATATCGGCCTGTACGCTGACGGTGAGTCCGCTGGACGACCTTCCTTCCGCAGCAGAACCAGCCTCGCCGATCGCCATGCCCGGGGATGGACGCCCTCCCTCAGGCATCGGGTGTAGAGGCTCTACAAACGGGGAGCCAGGGTCTCCATCGACTCCGCCCATACCCGACCCGGGATTCCAATCGGACCTGGCGCGACCTCGCCGCGGGACGCCATCCTCTTCGTTGCCACGAGTAACTCTTCCTTCGTCACTCGCAGCTCTTCGCTCCACCCCGTGGTCTCGTTGGGGTGGGAGACTGGCATCCTTGTCGCGTCGCCGGCGCTGTCCGTGCTGTCCTGCCTCCGTCGCGGGAACAGGGCACCCAGGACGTTGTCCAGCAGCCCTGGCTCCATGCTCGCGATCAGCGGTGGGGCTGGTGGTCGAAGCCTCTTCGTTACCAGCCGGTAAGGTCGTCCCCACGGATCGGCCTCGACCGACTCGACGAGTTCGCTCCAGGCCCGAGCTTTCGCGGTCCGGATCTCCCGCTGGAGCGTGCGCCTCTTCTCCTTGTACTCCGTGTAGTAGCGGGAGATCCTTTCCTCGTCGCGCGTTCGTCTGCGCCTAGCCTTTTGAAATCTTCTTCGGGCCCGGGCGCATCCTCTTCTGAGCTCCGCTATTTCCTCCGTCCACCAGTAGACACCCCCGTTTCGCGCTCCGCAGGCGGCTTTAGAGCGCGGCATCGAGGCGTCGCAGGCCGTGGTCATGTCTCTCCGCAGGTCCTCCGCTTCCTCGTCGATGTTGCCGTCCTCCCGCGTTGTCCGCGCGACCCAACTCCATGCCGACACGGAGACAGCAGCTCGGAACAGGTCTCGGTTCTTCTCCTTCAGCCGCCATCTTGGTGTTGGCGGCAGGCGGAAGCGATGCGGACCTCGGGCGTCGTTGTCGTCGGCCCGTCCGGCGGACGCAGGCTCCGGGACCAGCCCCATCGTCACGTAGAGATGGTCGGACAGGGTCTCGACTCCCTCTTCCACCCTCCAGTCTCGTACTCGTCGGTGCAGGCTGGCGGTGGCCCACGTTACGTCGATCACCGAGGACCCCCGCCATGCCACGCACGTACTCGTCGTTCCTCTGTTTGACAGCAGCAGCCCCAGTCCCGCGGCCCAGTCTGCCAGTATTCTTCCTCGTATGGTTGTCCGCGTGTCTCCCCATTGCGTGGAGCGGGCGTTGAAATCTTCCAGCACCAGCACTTGGCGGGGGCGACATCTCCTCTTGATGCAGCTGCCCACTCCGTCGAGGAAACCACCGAACGCATCCAGGCCGCTGTTGGGGGAGACGTACACGCCCACGACCGCTATTCCGGCCCACTCGACCGCGACGTAGCCGTTGCCACGTTCCAGCAGGGTGCCGGTAAAGCTGGGCGTCGTCGTTGCCGTCCATCCAACTGTCGCTGTCCCATCCAGGTCCCCGACCCAGTTAGGGGAGTCGGGAACGCGATGTGGCTCCGCTACCACCGCGAGGGCGACTCTGCTCTCCCGGATGGTCTGGAAGATCAGATCTTGCGCTCGCATCGATCTTCCTAGGTTGGCCTGGAGGATGCGTTGGAATTCTACTGCCCCAACTCCATGTCCTCCTCCGGGCCATCTACCGTTGCTGCTGCTGCGACTGCCGTTTTTGCTGTTGCTGCTTCGGCGGCGGTGGCGGGGGCTGCGGCGGTGTTCCCTTTTGTCCCTCCCGCGGTGGCTAGTTCGTGGGTGAGTCTCCTCCTCCTGCTGTTGTTGGTTGTTTTCGGCGGCGAGCACGCCGTCCCGCCCATCCTATGGTTGGCGGGTGCCCCGAGCGATTCGCACAGGGGGCACTTTGGTGCGGAGGCGGGGCAGCTCCTCGCACGATGTCCGCTTCCGCCACACCTGTAGCACAGGTGCCCTCGCTCCACGGCGGACGTACACGTCGCCTTCACGTGTCCCAGCTCCAGGCACCTGAAGCACTGGAGCGGCCTCTTCGGGATGGCGATGACCCTCGCGGTGGACCATCCCAGGGCGACGCTACCTGCCCGGGCTATTTTTCGGGCTCCGGCTGCCGGGTACTTCACATACGCCGACCCGAGACCGTCTCTGGAAGTGCCTATCTCCCCGACCTGCACCTTCGCGGTTCCGCATCCTACGGCCAAGGCCAACGCTGCCCTCAGCTCCTCCTTCCTCATTGATATGTCGATCCCGACCACTCTCAACTCCGCCGTTCTCGTGGGAGCTGCCACCTTGACCGTGGTCGGGTTGAGTATCTTCTCGAGGTGCTTCGCGAGTTGCGAAGCCTTTCCTCTATCCTTGTCCCCGGGCACCTTAATGATAATGGCGCCCGTCACAGCCTTCTTCATCCCCGCCGATGAGACGCCGATTTCCTCTAGTGGAACGTTCCGCCTGGCGGTGGCTATGACCTCCGCGTAGGACATCTTCGAGCCCTCGCGGAGTGTCAGCGTCACCGCAGATGTTCGCGGCGCGCGGGGGAGTACTGTCTTCTTCTTGGACATTATGGTCGGTCCTTTGGCCGCGGTAGCGACGCCGCCGGCGCCGTTCGGTCTTGGCGCGCCCGTTGTCCTCTTCTTTTTCTTCTTCTGTTGTTGTTGTTGCTGCTGCGGTCGACGCGTCGTCGTTGTTGGTGGTGGCACCGGCACCGGCGCCGCAGTCCGTCTTCCTGTAGCCACCGCTTCTCCGACAGCGGTTGCCCTCTTCTTTCTCCTCTTGCTCCTCGCTCTTCTCGATGCCACCACCCTCCATTCGTCGTCGTCGCCCTCCTGTCTCCTCGGAGGTGCTGGTGGTGGCATCTGGTTCGCTGTAACGGTGCGAGCTGCCGCTGGTCGCTCCGGCGACCCCTGCCGCGTTGCAGGGCTGCGTTTTGGACGGCCCCCGAGACGCTCCTCGATCGTCCTAGCTATGGAGGATCCGATTGCCTCGATCATGCTCTCCAAGCCGGCGAGGGGTATGCTGTTCTCGCGCGGGAAGCCGCCAAATCCGGAGGTGGTGGTGGTGCCATCGCCTCGCTGACTTCCTTGCATATTGGCATCCCTTCTGGCAAGTTCGTTGCGCAGGGATGCGTTTTCTTGTTCCAGCATGGTCAGTCTCGCTTCGACGAGCCTGGCAGCCATATCCCCTCCTCCGTGCGCAGGGCCACCCCTTCTGCTTTTCTCCACCGTCCATATGGCAGAGATGTGGCTCGCCGCTTCCTTAAGGGTCTTTATATAGGTCCCCTTAAGGTTGGATGAGTTGGTTGCCACCACCATTATCTCGGACAGGCGCCTCACCATCTCGGCGTCGGCGTCCGCCGGCGAGTGCGCCCTCATCTCCGTGAGCAATTCCTCCGGCACGTCCGGGGCCGTGGTCACAAGCTTCCGTTTCTTGCTCCCGGACGCCGTGGAAGCCACGGACGATCGTGACACGAACGAGGCGACCGAGTCCTCGTCATCGGATCTCGCTCGCACCCGCAGTCCTCCTGTTAGCGTGTCGTCCCCTCTCGCTGCCGGAACGAGGAATTCGTTCTCCGTCCTGCCGGCAGTTCTCCGGGTGGAGCTCCTCGTGCTAACGCCTTGAGGTGTGCGGTCCTCTTCGGACACCTCCATGCTTTCTATCCTTGATATTTTGGCCAGTCGTAGAAACACGAACGGAGGCCTGGCTATCCACCCCCGAGCGGCCGTGGTCGTTAAATGACGACGCAGTGGGGCCCACTTTACAAGCCACAACTGCGCCTGTACTGGGGTATCCCTCCCCTGCACCGTAAACGCTCTTCTTCCTAGTTTCTCTGTCCATCATGATTCTTATACTTGGTTCGCAGTAGTCGACAACGGTATTCCATCCTGGCGCCACTCACTCTTTCGCACCCTGTCCCGGTCAAGGCCGATGTAGGGTGACGGGGAGCCCCACGAGAAGGTGAGGTGAGTGGTCTTGGCAGGTATGGACCCACCAACATCTCCGAAGTTCCCCGCACCGGATCAGCGAACTGACGGGTCTCCAAGGACTCGCCAGCCGCCACCCGACTATAGGGGAATATCAGATCCATCGGGGTTTCCCAGGGCGTTGTACTACGCCCTGAGAACCCATACCTACCTCGTGCTCCTCATATGAGAAAGACCTGACAGCTTTACTAGCGCGCGTTACCTGGGGCGTACTCGTATTGTTCTTAGCGTACTCACCGTTTACTAGACTTCACTGATCAGTTGCAACTCTGTGTCTCTCTAGCTTTCCCTCGTTTCCATTTATATAGGATGCCGAGGTCCCCGAAACCGATTGTTTTCTTTTGGGGTAAGGAAATAGTTTTCTTTATCGAAAGCACCTGCGCTTTATTGTAAGTCACAGGGTTTATTCTTTGAAGACGCCCTGACCTCGGACGTCGGATTTCGCAGGCCAGTTGTTTAATTAGTCGTTAGTGGTATGGTTTCCGAAAATACGGTATATGTCACATTTTTCTTTGATTCGTCTATACGCATATGTCCATTACTGTACAATAGGTCGCAACTTGTGTCTGATTAATGGGGCCAATTTTATCTTCTTGCTTAAATGTGTGTTTTTTTCCTCGACTTGCTCTTCAGTAAATTCCTGAATTGGTTCCCATGCTAGTGTAAATTCTTTATCTTTATTGATGCTGCTGTGGAATAGAATCATTATCTTGATTTCATTCTTCTCGGTTTCTGTGAAGTCGTAATCTCCAAAACCTATGTTTCTATTTTTTTTAAGGATATTCCCTATCTTGTTGAGCCACGCTCGAGGTTCATAGCGTCCAAGTTGTGTTTTCTTCAGTTGGTAGAAGCTCTTGTCGTTAGGACAGATCTTTAAGTATTTCGGTTTCTCGCTAGATCCGAGCCATAGTCCATACTCAAATAGAATATCGTATTCAGAGACAAGTTCTGCGTTAAGTTCTTCGTTCGTAAATGTAACTGGTTCGTTGGTTGTACAATATATTCTACTGAGTGCGTCAGCTGCAGTGTTGTTTTTGCCTTTGGTATATTCTATGTCGTATTCATATTCTTCGAGTTTCAGCCTCCATCGTATAAGTCTTGATGAAGGGTCTTCACAATTTTGAAGCCATTTCAGAGCTTGGTGGTCTGTTCTAATAGTAAATCGTCGTCCAAGTAGATACTGTCGGAGGCGTTTAACTGACGAACTTCTCCATTATGAATTAAATATCCAGGATAAAGTATCGATGTCTTTAGAAAAGAACATTTAGAAAAATTGAAAAAAATCCGGCATTTACAAGGGTATTTAATACAATCATGCAAATCTTTCCAGAGCTTGGTCTATCGATTCAACAATAATTAGAACATCGTCCAAGTAAACACAACGTATGAATAAGCGAGGTCGTGTAGGGCCTTGAGAATGGCACTCTGAAAGACGGATGGAGCATTTTTCAACCTAAACGGCATCGTCATGTACTCGTATTGTCCGTCGGGAGTAACGAATGCTGTATACTCCGTAGAATTAGGATGAATGGAGATTTGGTGAAAGGACACCCATACTGAGCTTTCCTCCGTAATTGTACGAGACGGGTCATTACTGTTCTTCCAAACGTCGTGCAGTCAACACCACTGTTCTTCCAAGCTTCGCATAGTCAACTCCGGATCTTCCAATATTCCCTAAAACATAGTCCTCCCTACGATCAAGGTGATATATTATCTTAATCTACTCTTTATTAATACTACTCATATATCAAGTGTATTATTATTCATCACTTATATCAATTATGTCTTCCTATACAACGGAACCTCCAGTGTAAGACTAAGACTGTAGACTACAGTTTTATTCCCCAACAAATACCCCTATTATCCCACAAGAAATAAGGAGATCGAGCTATTCGTGGTGTCGATTGTTATAATCGTAACGGGAATTTACGACTCCCGTTTACGCGGTTCAACGCGATCGCGCCCCCCCCCCCCCCGCCCCGCGACTGGACGAAAATACATGATTATTCGAGCCGGATGATTCCATCGGCTCCAGGATGGACTTTGATTACTCGGCCTAGGGGCCAGTGCATGGAGGGAACGTTATCCTCCCTGATTATTACGATGGTACCTTCGCGAATATCATGAGCACCCTTGCTCCATTTATTACGTCTGGTTAACTCGGTGATATACTCTCGATACCATCTGCTCCAAAAATGTTGTTTCAAGTGGTTGATGCGCTGCCAGTTGGACAATCGGCTTGGTGTAATGGTCCTGAAGTCCCGTTCTCGTAGACTCGTTAAGGTATCACCTATTAGAAAATGGCCGGGAGTGAGGACAGAAGGATCATTAGGATCGGATGAAATTGGGGTAGGGGACGGGAGTTCAGGATGGCTTCTATCTCAACGACAAGTGTATTGAGATGTTCGAATGTTAAAAGTTCCATACCGATGATGCGGATGAGATGGCGTTTAAATGATTTCACCGCGGCTTCCCATAAGCCCCCAAAATGCGACGAATTGGGCGGATTAAAACGCCATTGTATATGTCGATCTGTGAGGAAGATCTGCACCTTCTTGTTGTGTTCATATGATTGCCATAGGGCCCGGAGTTCTTTCAGTTCCTTGTTAGCTCTGACGAAGTTGGTGCCGTTGTCTGACCAGATTGTCGCACAATGTCCTCGCCGAGAGATAACGCGGCGTAGGGCGGCAATGAAGGCGTCGGTTGTGAGGTCACTTACCAATTCGATATGTACAGCTTTTGCCAGACATATGAATGTGGCGACGTAAACCTTGACCTTTCCGCGATTGCGGTCCCTTCTCTCCTTGATATAGAATGGGCCGCAATAATCTATCCCGACGTTAATGAAGGGATGCGACTCGGTAATAGGCGCTTCTGGAAGGTCTCCTATTAGATATTCTACTGGGGATGGATTGGCTCGACAACATCGTACACACCTTTTAATAGTGTGCCATACTTGGCTACGACCGTTGACAGGCCAATAGCGTTGTCTAACGGCGTATAATGTGGCTTGTGTTCCGGAGTGGTGATTATTTCGGCACTCCTGTTGGATAACGAGCTTTGTTATCGGAGCTTTCATTAAAATAATAGGATGTTTTTGCTGAAAAAGAATCGGTGAGTTACTGAGTCTTCCTCCGACTCGCAATATCCCCTCCTTATCGATGAAGGGATTAAGACTTTGGAGCTTCTCCCCAACTTCTTTGACCCGAACCCTCTGGAGCGTGCGAATTTCACTCGAGAAATGCGTGCTTTGTATCAATCGTATTAATTTATTAGGGGATGAATTTATTTCGTCTACAGTTAGAGGTCTCGCTCTGTTTTATTTATGTCTTCATTGAAGACACCGAGCGACGACTCCCATAAGTTTTGGCCAGAAAGAATATCTGTCTAGTATAGATTGGTCGGTTGTATTAGTTACTAAGCAGATCGTCTTTTTTTGTTCCTGGATTTCGTCCGCCGGTGTTGGGCTCCAGCTTGGCCACTTTTCTTCGTTTTGCTTAAGCCATTCTGGTCCGGTTTTCCAGATGGTAGGGTGTAGGAATTCCCTGGGCGTTTGACCTCGTGAGATAAGATCTGCTGGATTGTCAATGGTAGGCGCATGACGTCAATCGGCGACATTGGTTTTAGTTTGGATCTCAGATACACGATTCGCCACAAAAGTTTTTAACGTATGTGGTGAGGACTTGATCCACTGGAGCACTATGGTGGAATCAGTCCAATACACTATCCGAGAAACCTTTACTGTTACGGACTTCTTTATCGTTGATTCCAAAGATGTGAGGAGTAATGCGCCGCATAATTCGAGTCGGGATATTGTCAGAGTTTTTAGTGGAGCTTCCTTGGATCGCGCCGTGGGTAATAGATTATGGATGTGTCCGTCGGCACTGGTCGTACGGAGATATACACAAGCTCCGTACGCCTTCTCGCTGGCATCACAAAAGCCGTGGAATTCAATGTTAATTGCGGACTTGATTATTGTCTTTCGTGGGAACAGAATGTTATTGAGCAACGGTAACTGAGAATAATATCTGGTCAATTCTGAATGCAGATCTGATGGGAGTGATTCATCCAAGTCAACTTTCAATGCCCAGACTCGTTGAAGTAAAATATTTGCTCGAACGATCACCGGCGCGAGTAATCCTAATGGATCGTAAATTTTGGCAATCACGGAACTAATTGATCGCTTAGTAACACGAGAGATGTTATTATTGGTTTCGACTGAGTACAGGATTGTATCATCCTGGGAGTCCCAAAATATACTAAGAGTTTTCAGAGTTGTAGACACCCAATTGTAATCTTCGATTTTTATCCTTTTCTGATAACCCTTGAAGTATGTCCTGATCGTTGGAAGCCCATTCTCGGATATTTCTCCCAGCCGATCGGAGTAGTTCGGTGAGTTCTTTTCCGATAGACGCTACCTCTTCCTTTGTATCAGCTCTGGTGAGGACATCATCGACGTAAAAATCTCAATTCGAAATCGATGATGCGCGCGGAAATCGATGGCCTTCATCGTCTGCCAATTGTTTTAGACATCGTAGGGCTGAGTATGGAGCTGCTGATAATCCGAATGTTACGGTGTTGAGCTGGTATGTTTCGACATCACCCTTGGAATTACTCCACAGAATATATTGGTATTTTCGGTTTTCTGGGCACACTAGTATTTGTCAATACATCTTTTCGATATCACCAGTTAGGACATATTGGTGAGAGCGGAATACTAATAGAATGTTAAACAGATCCTCCTGTAACTTTGGTCCTGTATGAAGAGTGTCGTTTAAGGATATTCCGGTAGTGCTAGATGCTGATCCGTCGAATACAACCCGAAGTTTGGTAGTGTTACTCGATTCCTTAATCACGCCGTGATGTGGTAAATAATACCCGTCACTTGAGGGGTAAGCATTCATGATCTTAACCATGTGGCCCAGATCAAAATATTCTTGAATTACTTCACGATACGCGGCTTCAAATTGCTTGTCACGTTGAAATCGACGATGAAGAGATGCGAGTCTATTCATTGCCACGGCCTTCGAGGTACCCAGTGAAGGAAGCCTCTCTTTGAATGGCAGGATGACGATGTATCGCCCTTCTTTGGAGTGTCGAACATGGTCTCGGAAATGCTCCTCACATATTCGTTCCGATTCTGACCAGTGTGTGGTGGTTGGTCCTTCGTCGAGTTCCCAAAAGCGTGCTAGATCTGTTTGCAGGTCTGTTGTGTTAGCGTGGAATGAATATGTATTTAACTGTGCGGTTGGGCTCCCCCCGATGACCCAACCGAATCGAGTCTTTTGTAAACACAACTCGATATGGTTTGCTTGACCTATCTTAATTTGCCCGATGCGTAATGATGCCAAAGTGGGTCCGGCGCTTAATAGTATTTCGATCGGGCGTGGTTTGTGGAATTCTGGATCGGCTAGTTGTAGATTCTTGGGTATTTTAAATATTGATCTATCGATTGTTTGATCTGGAACTAATGGGGATATAGTGGGTATTATCAAAAACGTTGCTGTACGTTTATATGTGCCCTCTATGGAAGAGATGGTGGCCGTGAAGTGGCGCTTCGCAATGGTGGTTAAGTTATCGAGAGCCCCGATTGGCACCGAACATCTCCCTTGTTTTATGCCGAGTGAGCGTGCGAACCTTTCAGTCATGAAGTTCATGCTAGATCCGGTGTCTAATAAAGCTCTAGCTTGGATTGGATATGCTTTGTTATTTAAAATATGGATCTGCTTTGTGACTAACAGATCATGATGCAGTGTGGCGTCTGGAGATGTATCTGATGCATCGGTCCCTTTTAATGTTATTGTTTCATCCAGTCAATTCTTCTTGAATCGCTGCGTATTGGCCGATCCGTTTGATCCGGTTGAATTGTTTCGCGATGAACGCGGTTCGTGTTGATGAGTAGACCTCCGACTTCTTGGGAATGACGAGGGAGATTTCCGCGTAGATTCGGTTATACGTCTTGAACGGTATGCATGACGGGGTGTTGGTGATCCGGTTGGTGATCGTCCTTCAGTAGATCGATCACGCGAAGAATACCTGATCGATGACCGATCGCTCGACGACCGACCGCTCGATGATCGACCGCTCGATGACCGACCGCCCAACGACCGGTCGGCGACCCACCGCTCGATGGTCGCGTGTTAAAGACCTGAGCACTGACTTTAGTTTTATCTTGATGGAGTAAAGTATGATGTTTTTGTCGACATATGCGACATGATCTGGCTGAACATTGTGTGATAGAATGTCCTTTGCCTAGGCAATTTGTACAAAGGGATGCCTTTTTTACGAATTCAAAGCGTTTCCTTGTTGACTTTGCTTTGAATGCTTCGGAATTCCTGATATTGCGGCATTAAAGACTGGTTCCCTTAACCTGTCAATCAGATTCAGACAAATCTGAACAACCACTAAGAGCGAGTGCGGTGGTGAAAATACATTCCTAAACCCGCATATAGAATTTTGATCGGTACCCTCTCAACGGGGGGAGGATGTTACGTCGCGTAAGACGGTCCGTGCGACGTCCCTCATGGTCTGGCCGCCGAGGCCCACACACCGTTACACTGATCCTCCATAAACCTAAGGAACCCCCATATACCGAATCTTCTCAGTTTAATTTCTATTCACATGAGTATTTTCTGTTTATGGATGGTCCTTAAAACAGTCCTTAAGTTTATCGCACATTCTTATAACTTACGGTGAAAGCGGTTGTTTATCTATTAAAATAGCAGGTTTTTTCCGTTAAAAAGGACACCCATACCGAGCTTTCCTCCGTAATTGTACGAGACGGGTCATTACTATTCTTCCAAACGTCGTGCAGTCAACACGACTGTTCTTCCAAGCTTCGCGTAATCAATTCCGGATCTTCCAATATTCCTTAAAACATAGTCCTCCCTACGAACAAGGTGATATTACCTTAATCTACTCTTTATTAATACTACTCATATATCAAGTGTATTATTATTCATCACTTATATCAATTATATCTTCCTATACGACGGAACCTCCAGTGTAATTAGTTGTCAAAATATAAATATTATAAGACTGTAGACTACAGTTTTATTCCCCAACAAATACCCCTATTATCCCACAATAAATAAGGGGATCGACCTATTCGTCGTGTCGATTGTTATAATCGTAACGGGAATTTACGACTCACGTTGACGCGCTTCGACGCGATCGCGTCCCTCCGCGACTGGACGAAAATACAACTACTATATCAGTCGGTCCTTTGCCAGATAATCTCAAGGCCACAGATTCTTTAATTAGTGAACACTCGGTTCCAGAATCGGAGTAAAATGGTAACGACTCACCCAGATAACTTGATCTATCGGTTGGTGCTTCCACTACGTAGAAGTCGACTCGACGCTCGTTATTGAGATTATAGTTTCCTTTCGGACGATGCCTTGTAAAGAATTTTCGTCCATAATCAGATTGACAGCTGCGCACCATGCAGCGGGGTCGGAGCCCGCGGTGTCATGGTTAAAACACGGTAGCGAAAAATTTTTAAATTTCACACTCGATTTTTGTACTAGCGACTGAGTTAACTCGCGCACGATGGTCGTAAGCTCTTGCACTGTTGTACCCGGCACTGATCCCACTTCTGATGTCAGGTTCATATTATGATTAGAGTTAGGGGCGTGTGATGAATATTCTCTGGAATTAGCCATTGTTATGTAATCAAGGTAATTTTGATTAGGACAAGTGTGAGTTTTATAGAATCGACAAGTAACCGCGGTGATTAGACAGTAATGACAATTGTCCTAGGTTCGATAACGAATCCGCGGTCAACGGGACAACATAATGTACTTTCCTCCAAAGTCTAAGTCTGACTCTTTGTTAAAAACGTGAAGTATTCACTGATCGTAAAGATCGTTTTTGTCGCTGACGAGATCGCACGAGAATGTGTGCCTCCGTCGCGGTGATGCTGCAGAGGAAAACTATGATGGGGTGTGTCTAAGGGCACAAGATCATCGGATTCGTCGAGGAAAACCTTCACTCGGAAAGTGAGGGAAATGAACGTTGCTGTTAACTGGTTAATTTCTACATTGGTGGCTAGGGAGGGATACTAGCCGTCCTTCAGAGAAGGATCCTAGCAGGAAGCGTCGTTCCTGAGAAAAGCAGATTTCCCGTATCTTCCTGTAGTAGGTGATAGATTTAGGGACTGTTAGGATAAAGACTGTTTGTCCGTTTGAAGCACCCTAGTTAATTAAATCCTAAGATTTATAGCGGGTCCTCAAGCTAGCTGAAAATGTACTGTGGAGACGCATCGACATCTGGTAATCATCTGGCCCGAAGAATAGGGTCTGCGTGTAGCATACCACGGGGCAGAAACCATTGGAATGTTTACCGTCGAGTGCCGCTACAACTATTTCTTTCTAAGGAGAGCTATACAATTACTCTATACACCTATTAGGTAAAAACGTTCATCCCGTGACCGCGGCTACGTTCGGCGACTGGTTGTCGCCTCGAGCCCAAGTTCATTATCGCAAATCTCGGACAATTATAATTGGATTAACTTGTAAAGATTAAAGTATTGGGGACTTTCCAACGAATTCCAAAGGGAAGGCCCGGTGTCCTTTCATCTCCTCTCATCTCCTCCTTTCATAT
>CM026121.1:7959453-7969949 GCA_014825825.1 Bombus turneri | reverse complement strand
GATTAGACGTACTTTGGCTTTATGATTCTTCTCTAATTCTAGCATAAACAGGTCAACTGAGAGTCCATGACGCTCTCACCGCGTCCTACTGATACAAGGAATTTAACAGCTATGTGCAATTTGTATATAGTATATAAAATTATGTAAATATTTGTAATGGTATGTAAAATAGCTCGAGCGATACAGCCCCATGCAATGATTAGGACATTTCCGTTTGAAACGCCTGAGCTGGTCCTTCTGGATCGTTGTGACATTGAACCAAATCAGAAAGGCATAAGTCCAGATAGAATTATTGACAGCAATTTGTACAACAGAAGACTACACTTCGCGCAGAGATACTTTGAAAAGAACAAATCATTATTTTCTATAAAAGTCTTTTCTGATTCATTTTACATTTGCGTGTTAATATGATTTGTAATCTGTAATTTGCAATACAAATATATACCGGGCTATTTGACCATTTTCTTATGCGGAACGGATAGGGGCTATTGCCGGTGATAAGAAATCAGCGAGAATGTCGAGTCACATCACGGTTGAAATTTAAATGTCTAAACATGCACAGCCCGACAGGGATAAATTCGCACTTTCTAGTATTTATACGGAACTTTCAGTTACCACAGCAAACCATAATTCGATCGAAAATTTCCTGTAGCTTAGAATTAATTTTGGACGAATACATTCCCGTCGCGTAAATCAGGAGGCCATTAGCAAATACTAACGCACATAGGTTAAAGTCGCTATTGAGGTGGAAGAGGCTCAAAGCACGACTAAAATACAAATTAAACAGGATGGAGGTGTTGAACGTTTCCTGTTGCAGCCCGTCATTCACCCAGAAGGCAACATTCGAGCTTGTCATCCGATGAGACACCTTTCAGAAATTATGGACCAAATCACCTGAACAAGATGTTTAAGGAAACCGTATCGTATCAGTTTTCATAGAAAACCGCTCGATCGGAACATGTCAAAAGCCCTTTCCAGGTCTATGAGAAGAGTTTTGCTACCAGCAGAGATCTGTCACGAATTTTATTATTGCGTGGACATTACTGTATTTGACCCGGAAGCCAAACTGCTGATTAGGAGGAATAGAAGCTTCTTTACAATGAAATAATGTGAGTCTCTGTATCACCATCTCAATGACCTTACTAATGGATACTCTGCAAACTGCAAACTCATTAATCTGTAACTGGCTGGATTAGATTTGTTCTTATCTTTCCCCAGCAAAGGAACTACTTTCCCCATCTTCCATATTTTAGAAAAGTATGCAGGTTCAAGAAATCATTGAAGATCAAGGAGAAGAAGAATGTGTATCATTGCGGGAGCTATATTGGTACTGCGTTGAAGATATCGAACCCTGATAACCTTTTCCCATTCAGGAACTTAAATTGAATCGTTAACGAATCTACCGATGTGAAATAATTCTCTGAGATATCGGAGCCGGAGCGGTTACTAGCCCTGTTTCCTCGGATGAAGATACAGACCTTGTTCCAGCGGCTCAACGAAGATCTGCATTTTCAAGGTTATGAAATTTGGGAATCGGAGAAGACCATCATACACATTTCGGCGCACAATTCCAAAATTTGTCCCCAGTAGTCTTGCGGGATTCACGAAACTTTCCGCACGTTAAAAAGGAGACCGGACAATGAATGCTTCGCTACATGCAAATAACAAATGCTGTTGTAAGGAGTGATAAAAGTTTAACAAGTTTAAAGTGATGAAATAGCACGCGAGCACAATAGTAATTAAAGACCTGTACAAAGAACAGTTTATAACTTGATAGGAAGTGATGGCATACGATCGTGAATAATAGAAGCACGTGTTGCGTACACGTTTATTCTTGGCATGTCATCGCGTTACTAGTAATTTCAGGGCAGCCAGCCGCACCGGTGACGTCACGATCTCGACATTTTTTCGGCTTGATACCAGTAACGATGCATCTTCTACTCTGTCACGCTAGGCAAAGTCACGCTAGTTCAACTGTGGAAGACGATGAGAATCGTCTGAAGAAAATTTGAGAGCGCCGATCAAGAGGTTAGCCCTGTTGCCTAACACTCGTCTAACTTTCGTAAACATGCTTTTGGAATCATTAATTCTCTCAGTGCAGAGAACTCGTGTATCTATCAGGGGCCTTCCTGATACGCCTTTTTATGGTTCTATAGCACTTGTGTGTTCGATAAACGATGGAATAAAGTAATATAGTCTGCCGAGGCGCTTGTTCAGCCGATTTAAGATGCGAGAGATTCTGTGTTCGTCTTGTAGCAAACCTCCGAAGTGGGAGTCAGATATCTCTCAACACAATTAAAATCCCACATGAGAGCTGGAATGAAGACTTCTATTGTCGAAAGAATGTTATTATTCATGGTCTGGTGGAAATATCAATTTCGTAATTGTTATCTCCGTGTTCTTATCTTCGTAAACAAAGATATTAAATTCTGGCAGCTCGGTGCAGAAAGATGTCCAGCTTTCCTGCGAGTACCAAATCCAAGAACGACTGCGCCTTGACAAATCAAATGCCATCAAAATCAGTGTCAATGAACTGGAGAAATAGACCCACCTGTTACTCGTTAAATCTATGTCGCAGGTTCTCGGCTCTGTTATTATTTAACGTGCTGCTTCAGAGAACACGTCTCGCGTTACAACCACCACCGAGGATGAAAAAATTGTATCGCACAGATATAGTTTTTCGAAAAGCGCGTCTCATTCCGCGGCAAAGACCTCGTAATGAGACACAAGCTTATAAACCTGCAATGTAAATAGAATACACAGAATATATGAAAAGCTGCGTTTTGTTTGCTAGGTTTATCGTGACAACTGAAAGCTCCATTTTCCCCTTGTCTGTACGGCTAGTGATTATTGCTTCAAAGTTAAATGATATCGGTATAAATTAAATGATAATGCGGTTCCGCTCCCGAACTTCGAATTCAGATTGTCACACTATTTCGAAACGAAGAGCCTCGAACTGCACCTTATGCCTCTCCGTGACCTTCGTCTTTGCCAGCAGGACCACCTCAAAGAGTGAGCTTGCAGGGGCTGCAGCTGTAGTAATCTGCGATTATTAGATACAAGCGGATTGGTATTGAATTTCGTAATTTCGAAGTTCGTTACGCGTCTAAAGTCACTTGTGGTAAATCTGTCAGTTTATCCGTGCCATCTTAGCGACAAATGAGCATAGAACAATTTCTTGAAGGCGTTTATGCTCTTCATCAGGTTCACCATGTTGTCCATACTCATCGTGTGCTCTACTGAGACAAGGGATTACTTTGATCAGGAGGATTGTTAGTAAAGGGGTGAAAACGTGTGAAGCTCTTTGGCGGGCTTACGAAGTTGTTGAAGAATTTTATTTTACTCTTCTGGCGCTTCTTCTTGTCATTTCAACACGCTTCCTGATTTGTAAGTGAATCGAGTATTTTCTGTATAGGGCCTGATTTCCTGTTCTTCGTTTGCTGGCTCACAACTGTATATCTGTCTATTGGGCATGAATTCGGAGCGTGCTCGCCCAACACACTTTACGCACCGTATTCTACTCTCTTACTGTTGCAGTTTACTGCAACGTAATCGATTCTTCGAGTTCTTGCATTATAGTCTGTCGGATTTCCTGTATATGTCTCATGTCACTATCTTGCCGAATATATAGTGCCTCTAGAACAGACTCATTATCACACTTCCAAGTGATAGTTTCATGATGAACGTGTCTAGTTTGTTATTGTTTTGTTGAAGATACTTAACTTATACATACGCATCAGCGTAACTATATTCACTGCAAATTCTTGGAATAGACTGTAACTTATATTTTGTTATAACCAGTGTCATATTCATTTTAACTGCCTCTATTATTCTAACCGAAATAGGGGATCGATCATTTCGCCGCGTCGATTGTCTAATCGTAACGGGAATTTACGACTCCCGTTGACGTGCTTTTTCGCGATCACGTCTCTCCACGAGTGAACGAAACAGTTGTGAAACATATATTGTTCGCATTTCATAATTAGTTGTAACGAAAAATTTCAACAAAAAAATAATCTAATAAGGTTTTGTATATCCAAATGCATTGGAATCAATAATTTTGTCAGAATCTTCTTTACAATAGAACGGAACTTCTCGCCTGAGGTGACCTGCCGCAATATTGTCTCCCTTAATGTATTCGAAATGGAGAGAAATGATTAATTTTGTCTATATTCATCTTAGTGCTCTTAATAAATCATAAATATTATTTATAATTTTGTCATGTTCCGTATTAATGTAGTTAATATGATAAATTATGTATTAATGATGTATATCGAGTTAATAAACATGATTTATTATCCACTTGAAAGAAGAAACAAACTTACAAATATATCTGTTTTCATTAAAGTAAATAAAATGTCATCACAATTGTATTGGATCGATCATCGTTCATGAATGCTACCAAAATTTCCTCAAATAATAATAATCTGTGCAAATGAAAACCAAAACATTAAAATGTTTAAATAGAACAAATTATATCAAAGTAAACCAATGATTAATGTTAAATTGCTTTCGAAAGATTGAGCTACTGCCAAATGTGATAAGCAACAAGTTGATCATAAAGAAAGGATAGTTTTATAACAGGTGGTAGTAAATTATCGAATAAGGACGTACGTTAATTGAACGAAGTTAGAAGACTGTTATGTTGTAGCGGTGAAAAAATATCTATTCGGACTTTCTTGAATTTTATGTCCTTTATGATATTTTATTTTGAAATAGGATAAGTCAGTACATATGAGATCAGAAATCATAATTCATAGTTTCATTAGGATAGGATTATAGATGTCGCGGAAATGATAATGTTATTAACTTTCTTTTATTGAAGCAGCAAATTTATTATATAACATTTCGATTTATTTAAAGAACTTACATATATAGTATTTCATTTGATGCCGATAAATACTGTTTAAATGATCATTAATCATGAGCAATTAATAAATATGTATTACAATTTGCAATAAAAATGTTTAATAATGTTACAACGTCCAAATCAAATATGTACATGTATACAGAGTGTCCCACACAAATGAACTGGGCTGTATCTTCTAATCGGTTAAGAATAAACGATGATGTCGTAAATGAAAGTTAAAAGATATTAGGCGGTGCATAGTATGGAACTAATTTTATACATTTTTGTGCATCGGTGCATCGGAAAAATGCAACTGCACTTTTTTCTCCATAAATAGTTGTCATATTGTAGTATCTAAAGAGAATTATATACTATTTAATAATTAAATGATTAAATTGATGGTTTATTTAAGAATATGGATTGATATAGATGTTGATTAGACAGGAAACGATGGTTATTTAACATGAACTAATCGCAACAACGTACTGTACTTTAAACAACTTAATAATTTATTTGCAACTCTCGTCACAACGGATCCAACGCTCACCCTCCCGCGCGGACCATACTCTCTCGACCCCTTAGCAACACTCACTCGACAACGCAACTTGTCCTCTCTCGCTTCTCGTTTCCCACTCCCTGACTTCTATCGTCATAGGCAGAATTATAAAGAACGCTCGTTTTTGGCCTGAAGGACCTTAACAATAAAAATGGTTTTATTATGGGTCAATTAGAATATTGAGGGTAAGCGGCAAGCGGATGTGTAGACATCCGGTTGTAATCTTGCTCTCGACGATGTTTATGGTTTACCCGATATTTTTTTATGCCTTTTTACCCACGGTACTACATTCGGCCATACCTGACAATCACATCTGCCCTCAGATGTGCTCACCATCACTACTTTCACTCGGATCACTAACACCCGCAATGTTTCACCACTTCATATGGTCAGCCGCCGCGGAGATCGTTTACGGTCTCTCGTGATCGCCTTCACGTTGTACCATGTAACGGTCATTTCGCAACACTTTCACCATGCGATACGGCCCAAGGAACTTCGAATGCAGCTTTAGCCCAGGACCGCCCTGCGTCCTCTTGATCGCCACCAGATCCCCTGTCTTGTATGTTGTCGCCTTCTTGCATCTCTTGTTAAACACCCTTCGCCGACAAGAGGTCGGATGGATAGCTCGCCTTCGCACTACTTCAAATTTTCTTGTAGCCGCCTCACTTTCGCTTTTCATTCGCTCCTTAGAATTCACGTTACACCTTGTTTGTTCGACTCTACAATTCGCACGATACTCTGTAAATCCTACGAAAATTTCTTCCTAACCATCTGTCTCGTTTCCGCCAGACGCTATCGTGGTTATGTTTATTATAACCGATTCAGTTAATAAATTTTTGTTTACGACGACGGTATCCTCGAGACAAGGACTCGTGGCAACTACAACTGCCTTACATTCTCTACTATTCTCCTCAGTAGGAACATGAAAAGATCCGTCCCTTTTTTCAACTACGATAGGGTTTGCAAAGTCAGATTGAGAATGATCTATTACTTCGTCTTGCTACGTTTCTATATCTACTTTAAAGACCTCCGGGAGTCT
This sequence comes from Bombus turneri, assembly GCA_014825825.1. Classification (NCBI taxonomy): domain Eukaryota; kingdom Metazoa; phylum Arthropoda; class Insecta; order Hymenoptera; family Apidae; genus Bombus; species Bombus turneri. Next base: position 7,963,505 of record CM026121.1, on the reverse strand, counting down.
ATTACAATCTTTTTTCTCCACTTTACGAATAGAAGCATTTCCTTTTTTCATGTTTAATTCGACAGTATTCAAGAAATCTGTGCCAATTATCAACGAGTGTTGCATCAAGGTATCTGAAACTACATGTATCGTTACATCGTACGACTCATCATCTATTAGAATATTCGTCGAAAATTCCCCGAGTGTACAATTTCTTTCGGAACCAATATCGCAAAATTCAACAATTTTCTGACCTAAACTGGGCGTTCCAATTTCTACATACTGATCGGCTCGCATTAAAGTTAATTCATTACCGGTGTCTATTAGCGCGCTCAATTCGAAATTTTCGTTCTTAACGTCTTTACCACGCTTCGTCTGTAACAATCGCGACACAGTACCAACTTCTTTAAGAGGCTCGCTTAGGTTGTCGCACTTCGATGCGATGTGTCCGTACCCCTCTACATTTAAGGCACTTAGGTCCTCTCGACTTGTCGGACACTCTGCACACACGTATTTTTCGTCACCGCAATTGTAGCATCTTGTCTTTTTCACTGCATCTCCATATTGACTGGGCTCCTTGTTGTTCTCGAGTCTGGGCGGCTTCGCAATCGACTTTGTTCTACGACACTTCTGTTCCTCGTACATAATTAACCTCTTCCTTAACGCCTTGATTGACGTAGCACCGTGCAGTGTAAACTTGTTTCTTTCTTCGTCTACTTTCCCTTCTACAATGTATTCCACTTTTGCTTCTTCCTCTACATAACTAGCTATTTCAACCATGCGATACATATAAGCCAAGTATGTGTCGCGTAAAAATTCAAAAGATAAGATTAAAATAAGAAAACTTGTCGATTTCCGAACAAGAGATCGAATTCTTTATTTTCACTCTACTATTTGTACAATAGTATAATACATTTTTTGATATTTAGGCTAGTTCAGATTTATTCAGATTGCTTGGAGCTTCCTTGCTTTTGCAACTCCTCGTAGCTCACTGACAACTGACTAACGTCTATTCTTCGTACCACGATATTCGTATTCCTGCTTATATTCTATAGATTTGCATGACCTATTGTCAGGTACATCCTTATCAATTACCCAATGTTGTAAAGGGCCACAGGTATGACCCATCCGAATCTCCCTTCTTTCCTTGGCCCGTTAGCACTTTTATTGCTTTTTTTACCTGTGACATTCCCCCCTTCTTAGATTGAACTTGGTCCCTCAAGTTTTCTTCAGAAAACTTTTGTGGAATCGGACTTGACGTGGCTTGAAAATCACAGCTGATTCTTCCTCTTCTTCGAGGTGGTATGCGTTGGTCGGAATACAGATGTTGGGTGTTGAGGCCAGGGCGCTTGGTGCTGATGGGGCTGTCGCATTGTGGCTGTTGATTACGGTTTCATTTCGGCAACAAAATAGATTGATACATAATTTCTTCGGTATACAATTCCTGATGCATTTGAATACTCCTATCTTGTTTAATCCGTATATACCTAGTACGCCTAATGCTATATACCCTAATATCTGGAGCGTGGTTAGTCCCCAATACTATATATTTTTGATTCTATGTTCGGAATTAAGAGTTTCTATCTCATCCCCTATTTTATTGACGGTGGTTTTATACCCTTGTAAACTATCTATTAACTTTGGTGCTCGCTCGAATTTATCTAACAAATGAGTGAAACTATCGTTTGTTTTGAGCGCTAGAGTTTTTGTTTTGATTTCGTATTTGACTTCGTTTTTTGTTTCGCCTATACGCATGTGTTCATCTTTGTACAATATATCGCAAGAAGTGTTGGCTCTTATGATGAAGGGCTTGTCAAGTTTTTGCAAGGTATGTTTCGTTTGGCTAATTGTGTCTATTTCTATCGGGTTTGCCGGTATTGCAATGTAACTGTTGCTAGTTTTGAGCGGTATAAAGCTAATATCTTCAATTTTAAGTATAGTTATTTGGCAATGTTCGATGTCAGGTTTGAAATTTATTATTTCGCTGCGACAGTCGGTTCTCGAGTTTCTGTCATGTATTGGTGGTGTTTGTTTGCATATAGTGGTTCCAGCTCGATTTTTACAAAATTTGTCGACATGTTTGATATCAGTGTTCATAAATGAAAGTCCTGAGGTTAAATATATCTGATGTTCGACTACTGGAGACAAAAATAGTCCATTCCTCTTGCTCGGGATAGGATCTACCTGCAATATGTTCCAGTCTGTGTTAGAGACTAAAGGTACTATGATTTTGAAGAATATTTTGTCACTTATTGTGAAGATTTTAAGATCACTGATGTCGAGTATAAACTGAAAATGTTCGGTTTTGGCAGAGATCGTGGTGTTGTACATTTGTTTACCTATTGCCTTGGCGTAATTTTCTATAAATTCATTGGAGTCGAGTATTTGTCGATTAATTATTCCCTGTTTGCCTAATATCATGACGTTAAGTGTTTCGTCTAACTGAAAGTGTAAAATTTGCATCGCGGTGTCGAGTTTCATGATCATTTTAAGCATAAATCTATCGATATTTACCTGCTGTTGTTGTTTTAATATATCGTTATATGATTTCTCTAAGTGGTTTAGGTTTTCTGAGTTTACAATTTTTCTAATAAGTGCTGTTTGATTAGCTATTATAGTCTTGATTTTATTATTGTCATTGAATAGTTCGTCCATATTCTCGTTTATGAGCGTAAGATCGTCATCGTCGAGAGTTCCGAACAGATTTTTCGATACGGAACCTATGATGTTGAGTAAGCCTCGTATGCTTCGGGTGTGTGTTAACGCTTTCAAGTGTTTTGCGAGTTGTTTTAGGTTATTGATACGATTTTGTAATCCGTCTAACTCTTCAGCGTATTCTTTACTGGTTGCGCGTGAGTCTATCGCTGATTTATATAGTTCCATTGTGCTTATTTGTTCGTATATGTCACTAGTGTCTAATCCTACAATAACATTGGCACTATCGTTATGCAAATATCCTTTTCCTATATTTTCTACGAATACGGAGTTTCCTTCTAATTGTGTAATATTTATTTGTGCGAATACTATTCCGGCAAAGAGGAGTGTCGACCTGGAAAGTAAGATTTTAAACTATTACTGTGTATCTTTTTGTCTTGAATCAGACCAGTATGGATTGCATACTTTATCAATCGTGTATGGTCCTAACCATTCCACATCAAGTTTATGCCTTTTATGATCGTTATGTATTAAAATGGAGTCTCCTTTTTTGAAAACTGATTGAGGTTTTATAATTTTACGTTTTTGATCGCGCTGATATCGCTGTTTGCTTTTGATCAATGTTTCGCGTGCGTGTCGAAGTCTAGAGTCCCATTCTCTTTTGCGGAACGTGACTTCGTCTGCGTATGTGCGTTGGAGATTCTTGGATATTGTGAAGGGAAGATTGGCTTGGTGTCCGAATGTGAGTTCGAATGGCGTGTAACCAGTGGAGTCGTGTATCATCGTGTTATATGCAAGACATACAAAGTTAAGTTGATCGTCCCATTTTTCATTCGAATTTCGCTGTAACGATTTTAACATGTCTGTTACTACTGCGTGTGTTCGTTCTAAAGATCCGTTACTTTGTGGGTGGAAGGATGTCGTTTCGATATGTTTGATTTTAAACGCGTCTTCGTGCTGTTGCATCAAACTAGATATAAAATTCTGTCCGCGGTCGGTTAGTATCCTTTTTGGAGCGGAAAAGATGTAAATGTAATGATTCAAGAATGCGTTCCAAATTGTTTCCGTTTGTTGAGTCTTTAGTGGTACGTGTTTCGTTCACTCGCGGAGAGACGCGATCGCGAAAAAGCACGTCAACGGGAGTCGTAAATTCCCGTTACGATTAGACAATCGACGCCGCGAAATGATCGATCCCCTATTTCGTTTAGGATAATAGGGATGATAAAAATGAATGTGACACGAATAGAACAATGTATAATTGAGAGTTTATTCCAACAACTGATGTAATGAATAGTTACGCTGCTGCGTATGTACAAGCTGAGTATATGACTGATCTAATGGTAGAAGCTCGGTCAAAGGTGTTGACCGTTCGAAGGATGCTAAATCAGTAACGTTTGGCAATGATGCGGTGGCGGAGG
>CM026121.1:7895222-7952311 GCA_014825825.1 Bombus turneri | reverse complement strand
ATTTTGTCATTAGGGTTAATGGGTGTGCAGTTTCTGTCGTTGGCAAGTTTCGCAGTTTTGTATAAATTTTGTGACGTCTTGTTCTAGATTCGTCCAATGATGGTACTCTTGTATTCGTTTCACGGTGCGGTGTATACCTAAGTGTCCTACGATTTCGTTATGGTTTTTGCGTAGTATTATTTGTTTTTGTTCATTATCGTAGTCTACTGACGGACCTTGTCCAAATATTAGTTTAATTTGAGGGAATCTCGTTGCTAAAAATCCTAATATAAGTTGAATGTTTACTTTTTCTAACGCGCTGAAGCTATTGTCGTTTATTCCTATTTGTAAGCATTCAATTTGGCATTTAGTAAAGTGTTTAGTTAATTGATATAACTAGTGTTGATCTTTAAAGTCTCCTAGTTCGGTTTTTGTAATTTGTTTAGGGTTTGGTTTGTTAGGTTTTTGAGTTATTGGAGCTGGGGTGGTATTAGTTTTCCAGTCGATATAGTCATCATAATAGTCTGTGTTTTCTAGATCGGATGATACGGATTGAATTTCCTCATTGGAAATTGGATACAATAGGGATAGAGCGTCTGCAGCTGTATTTTCCTTTCCTTTTTTGTATTCAATTCCATAATCGTACTCTTCGAGTCTCAAGCGCCATCGCATAAGTCTCGATGAGGGATCCTTAACATTTTTTAAACGTTTTAAAGCTTGATGATCATTTTGAATATTAAATTTTCTATCAAATAGGTATTGCCTTAATCTTTTGGTTGACCATCGTTCCTGTAATGCGCTCTTGCGTTCTTTTGTCTCTTGACAACATAATTTGAGTACTTCAGATAGTGACAATGATTTTTCGCATCAATGTACATTGAGCCCTTTACGAATTGGCGAAGAAATTTATATTCAACATGATTCCCTCGAGCAGACCGAAGAATCTGGACCACCATGTAACTTCTCTAGTGAGAGTAACCCAATCGAATATTGTGAACTATTTTTTGATTCTGTACTATGGTCACAAATAGTTGGAGAAACTCTTAGGTTGTCCGAAAAGTATCTTTCGTTTCATAAGGTGATAATAGATGAACAACAATTTCTGTTTTATATTATTTATTGAATTAGGTGTGATCCATTTCGTTCTATTTCTATTATTATGTTCATGCATAATTCAATAAACTAATATAAAACAAAAAACATTGGGTCTATTATTTCCTTATAAAATGAAAGAAACTTTTCGGACAACCTAATACTATTACGCGGAATATTCAGGTTTTTTATCTGGAGAATTATAATCATCTGAAATAGAGAATTGGACACGAGTTACTATGTTAGAGATGAAGGCATTTACAGTGTCACACGCTCAAGAATGTCAGAAGCAGTAATAGGGTAGACGAAACATCCTGCATGCCACAGCTATCGAAACAATAACCAGATAGTAACGGAATAGCTGCCTCTGATATACACCCGACGATAACCTCTCCAGAGGGACTAAAACCTCAGTATAAAAACCCTCCCAAATTAGCGCAAGACACCTTTTTGTTGTAACACTCTGAGCCGTCACTCTGTTGGATTCAGATAATAAATTCTATTACCATATCTAAAGTTCAATTTCTTCACCTTATTTGTGAAACGTTCAAACTGCGACGCAAGGAGATCACCGATGATCTGTCATTTTCGTAACTTCTTGTGTCTCTTACGTGACAACAGCAATGCTACTAGAAATAGGAATTACAAAAGAATCCAATATATGTTCGTATTGAACTGAAAATTCACGGAACATACCGTGGATCCGAAAAATGTTCTCGAGAAACAGATTTCAACAAATTTTGAAATATTGTCCCATGATTGAGAATTCTTTATGTTTTCCACTCGGTCACGAAAAAAACGATCCCTGTGCAAAATTTGAGTCAATTGTTAGACACAATTTTCTTTCGACTGCCGAAGCGTGCACACGCGTGTCTAGTGACCAGTGAAGTTCGCAATAAGTGACGACTCTCTGTCGAAAGTCAGCTGAAACAGAAACAAAACTAACCAATTTTTCTAAACCTACTCGTGGAAAATCCAACACCTCAAATCTCTAATTCAAATCATAGCCTCTCGACTAGTTATTTCAATTTGAATTAACTAGCTCGAAGATGGCCCAAGTAACCAGATCAGGCCCTCATGAACAAAACTACAACCGCACCGTCCTACCCTCTCCGAGACAAAAGGATACTATATGCCACTTTTCAAACCACACTAAGAACATCAAAAAACGTAAGCTTGATTCAGTCAAAAAAAATGTAAACACTAATCAGAACGAAACGTCAACAAGACACAATACCACTCACAACAGATTTGGAATATTAGAATCTACAGACAATTCTATGGATGTAATTGAAACATTAACAATTCAACACACACAAAAAATACTCCTCCCCCACCAATCTTCATTGATGATGTTATTGACATTCAAACAATGATAAAGTCCATCGAGAAAGATATTAACAAAGAGGATTACATACTAAAAATTAAAAACAATCAGGTTAAAATCCTGCCGGCAAATGCAAACTCCTACAGAAAAATAACAAAGTTACTAAAAACTCTGAACGCAAACTTCCAATTATATCAACTGAAACAAGAGAAACCTTTTCGTGTGGTACTACGCAACATCCACCACTCAGCTAACTTAGATGAACTGAAACTTGAACTCTTAAATCATGGCCATGAAGTAATCAACATTAGTAATATAAGGCATAGAACCACAAAAAAACCGCTATCCTTATTCTTTATCGACTTAAAGCAAAAACCAAATAACAAGGAAGTCTATAGTATCAATAGTTTAATGAACACAGTAGTAAAAATTGAACCACCTTTTATAAAAAAAAAGAGATAGTCCAATGCAAAAAAAGTGCCAAAGGTGCGGCCACACGCAAAAATATTGCAGCCACAATCACCGCTGCGTTAAATGTGCAAGTATTCACCCTACAGATCAGTGCACTAAATCTTCAGAAACCCCAGCGAAGTGGATCCTCTGTCAAGGAGAGCATCTGCGAACTATAAAGGTTGCGTACCCTACAAGACATTCTATAATAATAAGCACCCCAAATCCAGAGTTAAGGACCTAATCAACCAAGCACTTAATCCACAAAAATTCACTACCCCTTCAATCTCTTACGCACAAGCAGTTCAAGGAAATCAAAGCAGACCGAAAATCCATAGTGCACAACCACAAATTAGTGTTCTCAGTCCACAAGACACAGATAACTTCAACAGGCTTGAAAAATTAATCGTGAAACAAACAGAGCAAACTAATAACTTGCTATCATTACTTACAATCATCGTGGACAAATTAACACGCTCCGACATAAAATAAAACCAATACCCATAGTTCTTTGGAATGCTAACGGTCTATCTCAGCATAAATACGAACTAGAACTCTTCCTAAAACAACAGGAAATTAACACAATGCTCATATCTGAAACTCACTTCACCAATAAAAATTATCTGAAAATAAATGGTTATAAATTTTACCATACCCAACATAACAGTGGAAAGGCCCACGGCGGCACCGGAATTATCATCAAGACCAGCATAAAACACTATGAGCTTCCGTCATTCTAGAAGGACTACCTCCAAGCCACAAACGTAGCGATAGGAGATTGGCATGGTCCGATCACCACATCAACAGTTTACTGTCCTTCTAGACATTCTATTTCCACAGAAAACTTCGGTAAATTCCTCGAAGACCTGGGCAATAGGTTCATAGCTGGAGGAGACTATAACGCTAAACATACGCAATGAGGTAGTAGACTTATCACAGTAAGAGGTAAAAACATTTTGAAATCAATAAACGTCAACAATCTTAACTACCTCAGTACAAACGAACCCACTTACTGGCCCACTGACACTAACAAACTATCTGACCTATTAGACTTCTTCATAACCAAAAACATCTCGCCAAGATACATCCAAATCAACTCATTCGTGGAACTCTCTTCAGATCATTCACCCGTCATACCAACAATAAACTCTACAATTATCGAAAACCAACCAGTTACGACCGTTCGCGGAGAGACGCGATCGCGAGGAAGCACATCAACGGGAGTCGTAAATTCCCGTTACGATTAAACAATCGACGCCACGAACTGATCGATCCCCTTATTTCTATTACGATAATAGTGGTGGTTTGATTGAATTTATACTGAGTTAATGTTACGTCGACCGACTCTGCTATGGGCCGTGTTCTTGGCCGTCGCGCGCGATACTACAATGTCGCGGACAGTTCGTCTTACGGATCGACCAAATGCATACAATGTAGCGGCAAGCGCGTCGAGAATCAAAACGTCGAGCTCTAGAATCTTCGATTTCGATCCGTTATTTGTCCACACAGAGAAAATATAGTACGTGATCTTGGGCACGAACGGCGGCGTGACCCGCGAGTAGTGAGGGGTCGTCTCCCAGAAGACAAGGAAATGATCGAAGGGCAGTCAGTCTCTTTCGAAGATTAACTGGATACACATCTCTATAACAGTCAATCACGAAACTCATATCGTTCAACTGTACATCTTTAGTCAATAAGTTCTTGAAATAAACGTTAATTCGTATTGTTAATTCAGTGTGATCAACCAATCAAACCACCCTTATTATTGTAAGAGAAATAAGGGGTTCGATCAGTTCGTGGCGTCGATTATACAATCGTAACGGGAATTTACGACTCTCGTTGACGCGCTTTCTAGTGATCGCGTCTCTCCGCGGACGGTCGAAACAGTTAACAAATATAAATTATAGTTTATTCCAGCAGCTTACTAAATATAAGGAATTACACTGATGCGTCGGTGCGAGTTAAATAAATGTTTAATGATAGAACCCATTGCAGACTTGACTGTTCTGACGACGAATGACGACTTTGACAGACTTGTTGACTGACTTAACGTTGAGTGACGACTGACTTTTAGTTACGATGCTATGTCGGAGGAGAGCTAGTGATGGGTATGTTTAGCGCATGGGATCAGCGCATTTGTTCATAGCATCTCCAGTTAGGAAAGTGAGGATAGTGGACATTGTTTCTCATTGGCTAATAAGATGACTGATAGACTAGGAAGGGTATGCCGCCCTCGAGAGAAAGTTGATAATAGGAGGCATCGTACGTGCGAAAAATTAACTTTCCCGTAATTGACAATAAACCTTAGGACAGTTGTTAAACAGATGCTACATCCGGCTCGTAGGATCTTAGCCAGAATTTCCTAAGGTTTATGACGGGTCCTTGAGGCTATTGAGGGTACGCGACAAGGATGTGCGGACATCTGGCTGCCATCCTGCCCGTGGTGTGTAGCTTGGCCCAAGTAGAAAGTCGACTGACGTAACACAACCTAATGGCTTTTTATTCACAACCAACTCACAAACTGGCAGCTCTTTAGAGAAGTAGTCAATCATTCAACATCAGCCACAATTTCCCTAAAAACAAACGAAGATATAGAAACAACCACGGAATACCTAAACACCAGCATAATAAACGCGATCCGTTCTTCCACCCCTACTAACTGTTTTGCCAATAAACATGAATACCCCCATTACATACTAATAAAAATCGCAGAAAAGCGTAGACTTAGAAGAGTATGGCAAAGTCAAAGAACGCCTGAAGGCAAGCGTAAGCTAAATAACGCAACAAGAAAACTAACCAAAATCATTAAAAATTACAAAAATGACTATTTTCAAAAATATCTTGCTAATCTGTCTCCCACAGCTGACTCCAACTACTCACTATGGAAGGCATCCAGGAAACTCACTCGTTCTCCGTAAATAATCCCTCCAATTCGCTGTCCGCAAAGTGAACCTATTGAACCTTTCTCATCTTTGGAAGTTATTGAATTCATATGTCGCCTGAATCCAAGGAAAGCATCGGGACATGATCAGATAAGTAACAAAACTATCAAGGAGCTTCCCAAAAAAAGGGATTGCTCTCATTACCCCTATTTTTAATGCAATTCTTCACCTTGAATACTATTCCAAGTGGTGGAAAATATTATTGATTACTCTTATCCCTAAACCTGGAAAACCAATACACGAAACTAGCTCTTATCGCCCAATTAGTCTTCTATCTACTTTGTTCAAACTATTTGAGAAAATGCTAACGAAACGATTCCTTTCACTCTTGGAGGAGCTGAAAATAATGCCGGATCATCAATTCGGCTTTCGCAAGCAACATTCTGCGATAGAGCAAATTCATCGTCTGACTCATAAAATGAGCCAAGATTTTCAAAAGAAGAAATATTGCACTGCGGTATTCCTGAACATTCAGCAGGCGTTTGACAAAGTGTGGCACGAAGGATTTTGTTCAAACTAAAGAAAATCCTACCACACACCTACTACTCTATCCTAAAATCATATCTAACCAATAGGCTGTTCATGATTAAATACTTAGACGCTATAACCGCAACATTCCCAATAGAAGCTGGCATACCCCAAGGCAATGTCCTCGGACCTCTGCTGTTCACCATCTACACTGCCGACTTACCAACCTTAACAGAGATAACCACAGCGACATTTGCTGATGACACAGCTTTATTAGCATCCCACTCAGACCCGATAATTGCCTTCTCAACCCTCCAGCGAGGTCTCGACTCTATGGAAGAATGGTTCCACAAATGGCGCTGCAAAATAAATGAAAATAAATCCAGTCATATAACTTTCACACTGCGAAAACAAACCTGTCCACAGGTGACCATAAATAATATGCCAATACCAAACAAAGATTCAGTCAGATATCTGGGCATGATTCTGGACAGAAGAATGACATGGAAACGGCACATCATAGATAAATCCAAAGAACTGAAAACAAAATTTAAAAAATTCTACTGGCTCTTTGGCAGACGCTCCAACTTAAACATGCAGAGTAAAATAATGCTATACAAAGCCATACTAAAACCTGTTTGGACCTATGAGATCCAACTATGGGGAACAGCGAGCAACTCCAACATAGAAATTCTCCAATGATTCCAATCAAAAACTCTAAGATGCACCTTGGTATGTTACCAAGGAAACGATACATCGCGTCCTTAAGATACCCACAGTCAGAGAAGAAATAACCAAGTTCAGAAACAAATATAATATGAGAGTTAACTACCAAAACCCATTAGTTACCCAATTACTTGACACGGCGGATCAGATCCGCAGACTAAAAAGGTAATACCCCTTAGATTGAAGCATTAGATTCAACTAGAATCAAACATACTATAAACTTTCATAATCCAAGTCACAGTATCACGCCAAAATAATTTACTTAAAATTCTGTATGAGAATTGATTGTAAATAATCTGCTAAATAAAAAAAAATTGTTAGACACGCTAACAGAGTCTTCTAATTACATTATACAGCACATAAAGAATCATTAATTGATGAATCGTTGGGATGCTGTGTCATTCTATCGTAACCCAATACTTGCAAAATAAGAAACATTATTGCTGAAACATAAAATTGTGGATGCTGCAAGATGCAGTTTCAAAATATTGTTTGACGTTTTATTGCTACAAAGGCGCAAAACTAAAAACTGATAGCGATAGAAGAAAGTTCGGGCTTGGAATGTCATGGTAAATTTATTAAAAGAAAGTAATTATTTGAATAAGAGATCACATTTTTTCGATAACTTTTTTAGCGTTGATTTTGCTAGATATTTATATTCTACGGAAAGCTATTTAACTGGAACTATTTGAAGAGAAAAGCAATGTATTCCCGATTATTTGAAAAAAGCTAATATAAATGAAGTGAAATATTTTCGAAACAATGAAGTGTTGTTCTGTGCGTATCGCGAAAGGAAGAGTGTAGAAAATCCTGTATTACTAATTTCAATGAAGATAGCGAATCAAAATGTGATAATAACAAAAAGACAACACGACAGAAAATGCATTCATCAAAAGCGGCTATTATTCAATCTTACAATACCTACATGGATGGTGTCGATGAATCAGATAAAATCCTATATACCTAGATAGATGACGATGAACCAAGAACAGTTAAATATTGGAAAAAGTGGCTTTTAGCATAATCAGCCGCATGGTTTTAAATGCATATATAATCTACAAGGAAGGAGTTAACGGTAAAGCAATGAATCGGTTACATTTTATTTCGAATATTAGTTTTGAAATTGAGTATGACGAAGGAAAATAAAGCACAAGTTTTCCAACGAGGTGATGTAAAAGAAAAAACATTTGGTTCAGTAAAGTTACCACAACGTAGCTTGCGACAATGTGTAATCTGTAGCACCAAATATAACATAAACAATTTCATTTCATTTGTGTGCAGTGTAAAACAGGAGTTCATCCGATATATTTTAATGGACACAGATGTGTCTAGTTACGAGGGCTCAGTAGTTGCAAAGGATCGGTCGAGTCGACAGCGAGTTCGAGGCAACAGTCCCAGAGTATGGCCCAAGCAACACGTGCTAGTAACATTAACCCTTTGCGGACTATCGTCGCATATGTTGTGTCCCACGCAAACGCGTCGTTATGGCCAAGAAACTCATATATACATTCGGCGAAAACGACGGACAGAACCAAATGACTATGTGCGTCTCACATAAACACATTGCTGTAGTGATGAAGCTAACGTTTCATTGTTACAGATTCCCATTTCTTAAGAACATATGTATGCATATACGCGTTTAAGAAATGGCAATCTGTAATAAGGGAATCTTGAGTCAATTGCGTTCAGCCAGAGTTATTCTCGCTATTCGACAAAAATTTTGTAATCCCCAAAATGAAAAGAAAGTATAAAGTAAGTGAGGAAAGCAGCAGCAATGGAAATATTATATTCGATGAAGAAGAAACCTATAATGAAGACAGTACAGAGATCATGGAAACAACAGATTTAGGAGGTGAAAACTATAAATATTATAAATAACAACATGAAGTTATTGAATGGCAAAACTACATAACTGAACTTTTTTAGGTATTGTGTAATTAAGGTTTTGCTTGCATGATGTAATGAAATACGTGTCAAAATGTTTTATTATTTTTGGTCATCTTGTATACTGCTTCTCTATATATTTTACAGCCATTTGTTGAACACGAGTCACGTCTTCCTGAGTACCATGCTGTTCTTCGAAATTGATGAACTTTTTAAATAGTGTGGCGGTAGATACTCTGTAAAACCGTCGTCTCGGGTAACAGCGAGGTGACGGGAATATAAACAAAACACTTCAAACAAGAGACCGAACCCAACGATTAGCGGACGGTCCACCGAGCGTCTTCGACAATCCTACACGACACACAGAATGTTTCCGACCGTCACACCGAACAGTCCGACGAACTGCTTGTACGCACGATTTCAATTAATAAAACTTTGTTGAGTTTAAAACCGATCCGTTTATTATTGCACCCATAACCACCTCAAGAGGATCTTCATCTTTCTAAGCGGTAATGTCTGAACAACTGCTCTCTCTAGAACATTCCTGTGAATACAAATTATTATAAGGTACATCGTCTATGAAATTAAAAGGACAAAATATAGTTGAAAAAATATTTTTACCTTGCTATATCAATATCGTTAGATTTAACTAGGGAATCAATATAACAAGACCATATATCCACCCGTTTTGGATAACAACTTAGAATTTGCTCGAACAAAGTTTGTGCTCTCTCTTTATCCCCAAATTTGTTCTCCATAATCGCAAACCGTGCCATTAGATTTACATCTGCAAAATTTATATTATATTAGTATTTTATTCTTTATGACATTTTATTTCTGTTATGTACATACGTTGAGATGCTGGCAAAGATTGCAATATTCTCTGCATAATATACCTTGATGTGTTCTTCAAACCCATTTTTAATAATCCTTCGCAATTGAACCATGTCTCAGGAATATGTTTAAACTTCGCAATTATGGTAGATATTGTTTTCTCCAATTCCATCTGCCTGCCAACCTCGACATGAACGTCAACATGTGACTGTATATTTTCAGTGAGTCGTTAGACCTTACTGCCTCTCGAAAAACATCATTTAATGATTCAGGAATTCCAAATTCAGATTCTAAATTTAAACAAGCCGTCCAAACGTTTAATTTTTCCTTCTCTTCCCTGAAATTAATCGTTTTTACCGCTGTTCTCGCAACTGCTCTTGCTTTCTCTATTTCTGTTGCCTGTAAATGGTATGCCATATACTGTAACCATACTATTGAACTGTCTGGACTAGCTAAAACTAATCTGTCGAACTGATCCACAGAATTTGGTAACTGGTTGTTGGCGAGCGCTTCTTCTCTTTGGCGAATTTCACCTTCCTTCTGTCTTTCTTGTTCTCGACGTTCAGCGGCACTTAATTTCTTATTTCTCAGTTTTGGTTTTCCCTTTACTTCATCTTCACTATCGCTAGATGACTCTTTATCCTGAAGGAAAGTTAAATTAGGGTTGCCTTCCCAGAAAAATCCACACGGAGATATCCTTGGCTTCTGCTCGTTATCTTTATCATTAGTAACATTGCTAAGTTTATATTTCAAATCCTTTTCGGAAGGTTTGGTATCTTCCAGTTTTATCTTTTCTTCTTCTGTTTGTTCAACACACATTTTCTTAGAATATTCCTTTTCTAAATCTTTCACTGGTTTCTGTCTGTTTCGTTTTCCTTTGTTTTTCATCTTTGGTATTTCCTGTAACATTTCAATTTTTATTCTTTTGGCGTGTACCATGTTCTCTTGATTTTGTTCTCACTTTCGACGCTTTACGAAGGACTCGCGATTCCACTTGACGATTCGCAATTCTCGGTTACAACTCGACTGATAAACGATGAGTTAAAATAGCGATTGAGCAGAGTGCGCGATTCAATCTAAGATGATGACTGCTCAAGGAATGTAGAGGAACTGTCTTTCTGTGTCGACGGCGCTGCGGAGGAAAACTGTGATGGGTGTGGCTAAGGGTACGAGAGGATCGGATTCGTTAAGGAAAGTTTTAGAAAAGTGGGGGAAATTGACGTCGCTGTTAATTGCTTAATCTACCAGGTTGGTGGGTGAGGAAGTACTCTAACCGCCCTCGAGAGAAAGTTGCTAGCGGGAAGCATCATGCGTGAGAAAAGCAGATTTCCCGTATTTTTCCGGAGTAGATAATCTAAAACTAAAAGATATTTGATCGGTTTGAAGGACCGTAACTAGAGAAATCCTAAGATTTGGTGTGTTCTTAAGTATCCGAGAGTATAGAAACGCGAATATACTTTGCCGCTCTGACAATGGGAGGAAAGGAGAAAGAAAAAGCAAGAGAAACGAGACAAAAGAAAAGGAAGATAACCGAGGTTAAGAGTATGTTTACGTTCGGGCTACAATAGAAGCTGTAAGCACGATCAGAGTAGCGATAAAACTATTAAAAATAACTTTCTTTCGTATAAGATTGGATAATTAAGTAAAAAAGATATTCATTTTTCAAAAAGAAAAACTGGTAATTATTTACAAAGTGGACGATTTATCCGATTTCAGTAACCTCGAAATATGTTGTCAAAGTAAATATTCTGAGCAATTTTCCCTTACATATGTGGTGGATTGTGTGAGGATCAATATTATAAAATAACAAGAGAGATTGCTGCTCCAAACCGCCAAATATATTTGGAATAAATTAAATAAATATAAGTAAATATAAATACCACCGAGAGACGCTCGCACAAACGTATTCGCTAAGATAGAGTATGAACGCTCGCGGATATCTCCATAACTCGTATACTCCGTGTAATAATTCGGATAATAACTCGGATAATGACTTACTCGCTCGCGATCGCGTCCGTTTATTTATACTAATCGGGGGGGGGGGGTCGGAAAATTTGAATTTGTCTTAGATTGACGGTTGCCCTCAACAGCGACATTGTTTTTCCCGGAGATTATCTATCGTTACATTTCGTGCGTTAAAGCGGTGTCCGTTTTCCGAGGCACAACAACAACATGAGTCCCTCTCGATTCATGTCGTCCTATGACTCATGTGCCGCTACACATATGTTACAGTCGGTCGACTTTGGTTTCCGAGATATTAACAAAAATGTCAGTTTAATTTACGTTGCAATACAACATATGCTGTACTATATATACCATATATACATGTCGGGTTAATATTGTGATTAGGGGCGTGTAACGAATCTTCATTTGGATTAGACATTGTTATTACACAATAGAGAAGATATCTACTAGTACAAACATGATTATTACAGAATTTGACAAGTAACCGTGGTAATTAGATACCCGAGATACTAATGACAATGGTCTTAGGTTCGATAACGAATCCGCGGTCAACGGGATAACAAATATACTTTCTTCCAAAGTCTAAGTCGGACTCGTGATTAAAAACGTGAAGTATCCACTGATCGTAAAAGGTATTGTTTCCTCGCTAATGAGATCGCACGAGAATGTATTATCCGTCGCGGTGATGCTGCAGAGGAAAACTGTGATGGGGTGTGTCTAAGGGCACGAGATCATCAGATTCAGCGAGGACAACCCTCCCTCAGAAAGTTAGGGAAATGGACATTGCTGTTAATTGGTTAATTTCTATGTTGGTGGTTAGAGAAAGATGCTAGCCGCCCTTGAGAGAAAGTTGCTAGCGGGAAGCGTCGTTCGTGAGAAAAGCAGATTTCCCGTATCTTCTCGTAGTGGATGGAGGATTTAAGGACTGTTAGAATACAGACTGTTTGTCTGTTTGAAGGACCTTAGTTAACTAAATCCTAATATTTATAGCGGGTCCTCCGGCTAGCTGGACATGTCCTGTGGAGATGCATCGACATCTGGTAATCATCGTGCCCGAAGAATAGGGCCTGTGTGTGGCAAGTCCCGGGGCAGAGACCATTGGAATGTTTACTGTCAAGTGTCGCTACAACTATTTCTTTTTAAGGAGAGCTATACAATTATTCTATACCTCTAGTAGGTAAAACGTTCATCCCGTGACCGCTGCTACGTTCGGCGGCTAGTCGCCTCGAGCTCAAGCTCATTATCGCAAATCTCGAACAATTATAATCGGGTTAACTTATAAAGATTAAAGTATTGGGGATTTTCCAAAGAATTCTAGAGGGAAGGCCCGGTGTCTTTTCATCTCCGATATACATATATATTCTAGTATATTATAGACATATATAAAGTTGTAGAAGTTAATTGTAGGAACACAATGGATGTTAATAAAATATTGGCATCTGTTACGATCTGGCCTTGATCTTCGGTGTTCGTAACCGATTATGCGTTACTCTAGATGTAGAATCTCAGATTTTTCGAATTATATTTAAATCAAAACGGTAGTAGCTGCCACCAGAAATAGTCGTTAGACTATTTCAATTGGTTCGATTCTCGTTCGTTATATTCGAAACGAGGCGAACGACTGAATGGAATAGATTCAAAACTCGTCGCACCTTTCTAAATCGCGGCACTATTCTGAATATCCCAGAAGATCGTTTAAATACTTTCGCGACAACAGAACGGATTCAAAACCTTGTCGCGCCTTTCTAAAGCGCAACACTATTTTAAATTTCCAAACTATCGTATTATTGATAATCTAATTTGTTAATATAACTGTAGGAGTAGCTTTGACTACAGTATTAATGCGACTGGTAAATAAACTCCACGTTTCGGCTTGCTTGCTATGGGCAGGAGTACTAGCGCGAGAAGGATTGGAGTTTTCTTGGAATAAATAAATAATTTCAATGTCTCGTAACTAGTAATTTAGTCGATTTTATTTAGTTATATGTTTATTAACAAAATTCTGATCTTAACTCTCTATGTAGTTTATAAAACGAGGAAAATTATCGTTATCGTAAACTATTAGCGATGCAGTCCTAGATATATAGGTGAGTTGGATGGTGAAAACTAATTTCTGTTTGTTCCGTGGTTATTGCTGATTCTTTTCCAATATTTCCTTCTTCTCTTATAATTTCGACAAATGTTTAAATCAACGTTCTGCTCGTTTCCTGCTGTTATAGCCTTTACCTCTACGAAGGAATAAGAAAGAAAAGATAAGGGACGTAGAAACATTGTTTATTATTTGGATACAAGACTATAATATGAAGAATTTCTATTGTATTTTAGGTATTGAATTTTAGCTAACGTTCTTACGGAGATTTTACGAATAGAATAAAAGGTGGAGAAATGATGCGCCACGATGCTGAAAAGCACGGGCTATCGCACGGAATTGTCGGTTACGTCACACACCGTGAAGAATATTCGGAATTTCCGATTCGATGTGTCTAAACTGAGGAAGTAGTCGCTCGACGCTTCGAGACTCGAGACACACGATCGATTTACAACAGGGTTTTATATCTAGATCACGTCACGATACTCGTTTTTATAGGAAAAATTTTTGACACGATTTAGTACGAGTGTGGATTCGCCGCCGACCGAGTTTACTACTCGAGTTATTTGCATTTTCTTCCACGCTTCCCTCTCCTAGCTTATTAAACACTTAAGACACCACGAGATTATCACCGCTGACTTCGCTAACACAACGTGTGTGCAAACAATATGGTGATTACAATATGGCCGATTTCCGCGTTGACAGTCGTCGCTTCCGCGACTACCGCATTCTGCGCTAGCATACAAGGAAGTGCCGTCTCGTTTGCCTAGGGTGAAACTTCAAAACGAATGTTGCCACTCACGGCTATAAAAGGAGTTTGATTACCAATCACGTTTATCGCGCCAAATTATTCCGATTTTAAATTCGACTACCGATCGATTCAAACTTGTCTTTAACTATCAATTTATGTAGTTCATATTAAAAAAAGCTTTAACACTGATTATTGGATGACATTTATAACTCCTCGGTTTCCGATCGTATTCTCATCGTAACTTAGGCAGATTTGAAGAAATGAATTGTATTATTCTCGAAACATTGACATGAAGTGAAAAAAATAATTAGAACGTGTTAATTTATTTTGTTCTTTCACTTTCGTATCGTGGCTTCTGAATGTATTGATAGACCTTTTATGATTACCATACGCCTATTATACGAAACATTTTCAAATTTCATTAATGCTGTAATGACATCCAACTCTCTCTCTTGGTTTTGTTTCTTCCTTTTTAAGTAATTATTATCATTCGATATCTCTCTCACACAATACTTCTTTTCAAATGCAGATTTTATGATGCAGAGAGGCATAATATCGGATTGTTTGGAATTTAATAAGACGTAACATTTAATTTTAGAATGAACAGTATATGGTGTTAGATCTGGCAGTAAATCAATTATGTGACGACGTACAGGTATTGCAGCTACAGTTTCTTTACCAATACCTTGTAGGAATATCAAGATAAACCAATTTGTCATCATTAAGATTCTACCACGTAGCAATTTGCCGTCAGGGAATTGTATTTTCTTATTTTATTTGGCACTTATTTTATACGTTATTGACGATAACGTGGTCAGTTTGACAAGCTCATGTACGTAATTTATCCATATAATCGTCGCAGAAATTTTGTCCCCTATTTTTTTTATTATCAGGGTAATAATCTACCTGTTCCACCGCGGTGTCCTCTTGCGGGGGGAAGAGCGTCCCGATGACCTTGGCCAGCAGCGCCGGTTCCATCTCCGTCGTTGCCAGGGGGCCCTTCGCGCGTAGTTTTCGCGTCACTGTCCTGTATGGTCTTCCCTATGGGTCGGACTCGACTGCTTCGACCAGGTCGGACCAGACACGGTCCTTCGCGATGTTAATCTCTTCTTGTAGCGTAAGCCATATCACGCGGTACGCTCGGTAGAGCATGGAGATTTCTCTCTCGTCATGCCGTCGCCTGCGTTTGGCCCTCTGCTACCGTCTTCGGGCCTGGACACATCTCGTCCTCAGCTCCGCGATGTCCGGAGTCCACCAATATACGGCTCTGTTTCGTCCGGTGTTCAGCGTGGTTCGCGGTATGAACGTGTCACATATTGCCGTCATGTCTCGGCGAAGGTTCTCGGCCTCCTCCTCCACGCTTGTTTCCGTCGCCGTCGTCGAGGTCTCCAAGTTCCAGACAGCCACTGTTGCGGCAGCTCGAAGCAAATCTTTGTCCCTTTCCTTAATCTTCCACCTGATTGGCGAGCACGCGCGACTCCCTCTTGGCGGGCCGTGGCAATTACCCGCGGTCGCCGTTCCAGGTCCCAGTGTGTCTTTCACCTCCATGAATATGTAGAGGTGATCTGAGAGTGTTTCAACTCCTTCCGCCACTCTTCAGCCTGAGATCCGCTTGAATGCGTCGGGGGGGGGGGGCATGTGATGTTAATGATGGAGTACCCTCTCCACGCCACGTAGGTGCTGGTAGAGCCCCTGTTCACCAACAACAGATCAAGTCCCGCGGCCCAATCTGACAGCGTGTGGGCGCGCGCATTGGTCCTTTTACCCATTCCGTGGAGTGCGCGTTAAAATCTCCCAGGGCGAGCACCTGCCGAGGAAGGTACCGCCTGACGCAGTCGCTAACTCCGTCCAGGAATTCCTCGAACGCTGCTCGACCGCTGTTGGGTGATACGTACACGCCTACTGCCACCATTCCTGCCCACTCTACCGCGACGTATCCATTGCTAGGCTCAAGCAGGGCTCCGTGGGTGAGCGCTCCCGGCGTTGATGTCCAGGTGACCACCACCATTTCGTCCGTTTCTCCGACCTAGCCCGGAGCATCCAGGACTCTGTATGGTTCAGACACTACCGCTAGGGCGACCGTGATCTCCCGAATGGCTTGATAGAGCAGGTCTTGCGCCCATCTTGACCGTCCCAAATTGGTCTGAAAGATGCGCATTATCTTAATCCCTTAATGACATCGCTTCCATGGCTTCGTCCGCGCCAGCCTCCTTGCTCGCGGGATTGGGGTCAGGGGTTCCCTGCGGTGGCGAGCCTTCTTTGTTGCCACTTATGACCGCGGATCCGCGGGTTTTTCTTCCTGTTTCCTACCTTGGGGGGGGGGGGCGCAAGCAGGTCCCCTCTTCCTGTGTATCGATGGTGCCCCGAGCGCCTCGGAAAGTAGGCATTTCGGGTTCGCGGCCGTGCATCCTTTGGCTTGGTGTCCCGGGCCTCCGCATTTGTAGCACGAGTGCCCCCTGTCCTCCTTGGAGGTACATGCCCTCCCTACGTGTCCCGTCTCCTGGCACCTGTAACATTGCAAGGGTCTTCGCTCGATGGCTTCGACCTTCGCTATCGACCACCGTATGACGACTTTGCTAGTATGGGCCAGTTTCCTCACTGCCCCGGCCGGGCCTCGTATCCACACGGATCCGAGACCATTTCAAGCGAAGCGGATCTCTCGCAGTTGGATGTCCTCCGCTTTGCAGCCGTCCTCCTTCGCCAGAATGTTCCTAATTTCCTCCTTTGTGGACGAGATGTCTATCCTGGTCACCCTTGTTTCCGCGACTCGGAAGGGTGTCGTCACGAGGAGCTTGCTCGAATCCAGGATTTGTGTCAGCCGTGCTGCGAGCGCCACGGCCCTCTCCCTCTTCTGGTCCTGAGGGACCTCCAGAATAACTCCTCCGGTCATAGTTTTGCGCATTTTCACGGCTTTAATGCCGACCTCGGCCAGAGGGACGTTGTGCTTGGCCGCGACTAACACTTCTGCGTAGGATTTATCAGATCTATCCTTTACCCTGATGGTCACCACCGATATTCACTGTGTGTGTGGGAGGGGCAACTTGTCTCTCCCTCTTCGGACGCTCTCCGATCCTCCCTCCGGGGCTTTGCTCGGGCTCTTCACGCCTGCCCAAGGAGTTATCTTTGCTGGTTGTTGCTCCTCCGGCTCCTTCTTTTTTCTATTTCTTCTTTCAACAGTTTGCCATTCCATGGCAGCCGCTTATCCTCCCATGGTTACTGGAGTGTTTGGAACTCCAGACTCCACTCTTCTCGTGGTCGCGTCAGGGACGATCTCCTTTCCATTTCTTTTGTCTACGCTTTGGAGGCGTTCTTCTATCAGCTAGATCAGCGAAGGGTCTAGCTCCTCCATCTGACGTTCGATCGCGGAAAGGCGCGCTGTTTCGCCGCTCTTCTCTGGCGTGAAGCGCGAGACCAACTCTTTTCATCATCTCTGTTGTGCCAGCGGCGATGGACCTCGCCGTTTCTCTCAGCATCTTCACGTGTATGCCCTTAAGGTTGCGTGATGTCTCGGCAATCTTGGTCCGCTCCTATATCCACCGTAATAAATGACCTCATCTCTTCCGACAATTCTGTGGGGAGCTCGGGAGATCCGCCGGCCTTCCTTTTCTTCGCACGGGACGCTTCGACGGTAGGGGTCTCTTCCTCCTCCGATGTTTCCTCCGTTCGTATGCTTCCCGTGCTCGGTGCAGAGCGGAAGAACCCCTCCTTGAGAGGGACCGCCTTCCTCGTACGTCTGGTGCCAAAGTGTGTTAGCTCAGCAGGCAGTACCGTTTCGCCCGCTCCTCTCATAGTCTCATCCACCTTTTTTTCCTCCTCCACAGTAGATTCTTTTCTCCTTCCCATTGGGGTTAGGTAGAATGGCCACTTATGTCCGCACTTGTCACTATCCCCCGTCATAACCGCTTTCGGCGCGCGTACCAATATGGCTGCGTCAATGTAGTTTTCGGGTAACCCGTACAGCGGCGCTACTGTCTTGCATCCCGATGGCTTCCTCACTGCCATAACCACTTACCTTGTCCAATTCTCCAGTTTTCCCGGAGATTTCAACCACACTCACAGCTTCGTCCCAACTCCCTCTCCATCGCCACCGAAATCCGGGTTCGTTTCTGAACACTATACCTAGCAAGTTATTCTGTAATTGAACAACCAAACCATCAGCCGTAATTTTTCAATCTTTCCAGTAACTCTCTGCCCTAATTTTGCAGATGCAATTGGTCTGTTTTTGTAATATGAATTCCTCGAGAGTTCTACTAATTTATTAAAATACAGGATCAATGTATCCAATGCTGCCACCATTCTACTTTTAGGATCTGATAGATCATCATATATTTTCTTTAGCGACAATGTTAGTCCCAATTCTTGTTCTTTCTTGTTAATAGAAAATATTTTTTCCAATAAAATTTGATTTGTGTCTAGTAGATTAAAATTACTAACGTTACTATAGGACACATAACCAAATGCCGTACATTCTGCAACTGATAAAATTAGTCTTATACCATCAGGCTCCATATCTTTGATCGTACAAGGTATACGGTCTCCTATTTTCAGTTTTTCAAAATTCCTGTGTTTTCCTTCAGTTACAGAAGTCCTAGTTAAAATTAAATTAGATACTGTAGCAAATACAAGAGCTGAAAGTGTATCACCAGGAACATATTTTGATGCTAGTAGGACTGCAATCTCCATACAAGGTGACATGTGACCAGCTAGTAAAAATCTTGTACTAATAGTTTGTCCTTCAAATCTACTGATTCTTAAATATAATCCCTGCGTTGATGATTCTATTATTGTACCTTCTACTTCTTCATCAATATCGAATGTTGCTTTTTCAACTTGTATGTCCTGATTAGCCACATTTAGAGTTATTTCTCCCAAATCTGTGTTCACTGTTTGAACTTTTACCAAAATTATTTGTCCAATTGAATAGTTCCAATTTACATTAGATGTTTCCTTGTCGAGAGCAGTATGTGGAATCCAACCTTTAACATTTCCGAAAAACTTTACCAATATTCCACGCTTATGTATTTGTATGATAGTTGCGTGGTGTTTCGAGTCAATTTTCGCGACTTGTATGTTTGCTAAAATGGGCTAGTCACTCGTTATTAAAGACCTTCTCAAAGTGAGATATCCTTTTTTCAGCCTATATAAAAGAACAAGGCTCTTGCTTCTACTTCTTTGTCGACTTTCAGCTTTTTTAAGGCACTTAAACCTTCGTCAAATATATGATCTGGTGCAATTTTTCCATTAAATTGTGGCGATAGATACTCTGTAAAACCGTCGTCTCGGGTAACTGCTAGGCGACGGGAAGTATAAACACTTGAGACAAGAGATCGAACCCAACAATTAGCGGGCGGTCCACCGAGGCGTCTTCGACAATCGTAATAGAACAGAATGTTTCCGACCGTCACACCGAACAGTCCAACGAACAGCTTGTACACGCGACTTCAGATAATAAACTTTGTTGAGTTTAAAACCGATAATTTATTATTGCACCCATAACCACCTCAAAATTTACCAAGTTGTACATTGACGAAACCATTCACTTTATCAATATTTGTAATCTTTACATTTACCACGTCGTCAGGTTTAAAATCAGGCAATGAAAATTACTTCTGTTCCAACAGCGAACGCTGCATGGTACTGTAGTATCGTAAATAATTATATATTTTATTTATTTATAATGAATATATGGATTGATACAAATGTTGATTAGACAGAAAACGATGGTTATTTAAAAGAACTAATCACAACAACATACTTTACTTTAAACAACTCAATAGTTAATTTGCAACGGATCCAACACTCCCTCTCGACAACGCTAACAACTCTATATTGACAACGCAACTCGCACTCTCTAGTTTCTCGATTCACACTCTCTAGCTTCTCCACTGACACTCTCTGTGAATTAGTCTCTCTGCCTTAGCATCCCTTTTGTCCCTTTGTCTTAGTTTGGCCACGCACGTGTTACGCAGCCGCTCATGACCACAGTCACGCAGGCCTTTTTTCCACGAAACTCTTCAGGTAAAGGACCGACGACACATTGATGGGCCTGTCGGCGCCTCGGCTCGCGACAATGTTTGTGGCCAACCCGATATTTTTAGGGCCTTTTTGCCCACGATACTACAGTACAGACATAAATTCCATCTAACAAGCTATATGATAATATTCTACATTTATGTGTGGTACCAGGTGCAAATTTTTCAATGATTTTATTATATTCAACGCCTATTCTTTTCAAGGAAACGAATCCCTGTATTCCACTTTTAGTTAATTGTAGTACTATTCCACGAGATTCTCTGAATAGAGCAGTAGCTTCTTCTACAACATCTCCAGGCTTAATAGTATTGTCTCTATATTTATCTATCGTCGAGCTGAAGTATGCAAATTCGATGGCCGGCAAAATATATAATAATGTCCCAGTAATTGTCAGACTATTTGAGTATTTAGATAAGGGCTCGTCTAAATATATTTGATTTATGAATCCTATATTGTTTTCATTTAATGAAACACATAAACCATTAGACAACAGTTTCTTTATAGAAAGATTAAATTTTGTACCTGGCATCATGCTGCCCAATGATTTAATTTCTGTTTCACAAATAGCCTTAACAAGCTTCTGTTTCAAAGTTAATGTAATCGTTGATGTATTCTCATTATGTTTAACTTCTTTAACATAGCATAGAAGCTGTTTACCTGGAACTACATAAAACTTCTTAGTAATAATCGTTACCTTTTTTCATAAATGTATATATTATTTAAAAATACTTACACAAACAATTTTCACTGCCACTTTCCTTAGTAGGAATAAACACTCATACATTTATTAAACCTGTATCTACCACATAACCATGATCTTCTATACTACTAATAGTACATACTATTTTTGAGCCACTATTTAAATAAGCAACATCTAAACTTTGATTTATCAGACTGGGCTCAAGAGATATCGAAATTTGCAATATCTCTTGCGATTGTATAGCTTTTACATAACATACGACGTAATCTCCATAGGCATATAACTCAGGGAGGGACTTAAATTCGTTTGTCTGAGAATCCTGTGATTTGACAAAACTTTGCAACAAATTTGTGTAACTTTCATTGATATCTGTAATTTGGGCACGACCTACTAAGCCGCCTGGCAAAGAATCAACAAATCATAGTTTGTCACTTCAGAAACACATCCTAATACCACTAATCCTTCAGATATTGTTGCATATGATAATCGTACTGCAGTGTTGGGAACAAAATTTGGTTCCTCTTCGTCTTGTTTCTTTGCTCTTTGTTTTTCACGATTCCTTTTACCAATTTTCTCATATTTGTCAAATAACTATTAACGTACAAATATTGAATAAGTAATTTTAAGATATTAAAATATGATGAATATATGTAATAAATTTACCAAATACGATGATTTTCTTCTTTGAACTTCTTTTCCACCTCTTGGAAAATTTTTTAACGTCATCTATGAAAAATAATTATGTTACTATTATATACATTATAAAAAGAAAATGTACAAAATCTGTAGAAAAGTATAACTATAAAGTACAGAATTAAAGTATTACTGAAGATAATATGTCAAATTTTAACGATTTATCTTCTTGAAATTTTATCTTTTTCAGTGTTAAATAATTATCTTTTTGCGAAGAAAATACTACTTTCACATGCGATGTGAATCGTTGTGGTGGTTTCTGTCACGTTCGATTTTTACAGGCTATGCTTACGCTCGTCATCACCAAAAAAAGGGAATTCAATTTCGAGCCGTTAGAAAAATCAACGGCAACGGTCTAGTGGCTGACACGACGTCGCCGGAAGCTCTAAGGGTGTTCACAGAAAATGAGAAGCCGAAGGAGGCTGGTCTAAAGACCAGTACCTCACTCAAACAGATGCCTCGAATGATAATATTCGGCATCAAAAGGGACATGACTGAAAAGGAGATATTGGCCTGTATCAAGAAGCAGAGTCAGCACAAGCTGAAAGAAGAAGATTCAGCAGAAAGTTCTGCTTTAGGACAGGACGTAGGGACTCCGAGGAGACCAAATGGGTATTCGAGATACCCCCCTCCCATCCCATGCATCAGAAGACCCTCGAATTAACTGTAGCAAGAACTGGCTATAAGTAACCTGACCCATGCGAAAGGAAGAGGAATAAAGATCCTCCAGCATAACAACATATTCTTTCGAATTACTTTAACCACTTAACTTAGCTGTTATATCCATGTGAATCGTATGCTAAGGTATGCTGATCTTAGGTATAGGATATAACTCGGCTTGTATTTTACCTGACTTAGAAACCTGACAAGTATGACAGTTCTCTACAAATTTACGAACATATTTCGTCATACCTTCGAATCAGTAACACTCATATAGCTTCTCGTGTGTTTCATTCCTGCATAAGTGCATAATTGACTGGTGCACATGATTAATAAGAAATCACCTAAAACCTCTTGGGATATGTAGTGTTTCATGTTTTACGGGTCCATACCTCGGCGGTTTGCCATATTGGGCCCGAGTCCCCTAGGACCATAGGGGTTGGGTTACGCCCAACCAGCACGCAAAATACTCAGTACCTTGCTACCTGTATTAGTTAGGCCTGCAGGGGCTGTCACTCGTCTTAGGTCGAACGGGGCGTGTTCTAAGTCCTATCGTCTATCCAGGACAGTTCTGGAGCAGTTGGTACGCTGCTCACCCGCCAACAAATCGTTCAAGAGGCGGCGTTGGGGGCTCAGACACACCTTTAAACGGCCGTCTTGCCAGCATCTTGGCATCAGCAACTACCACCACGAGTCTAAGCCCGAAATGTTCGAGCAGAGGTGTCGCTACTCCCTCCGGGCTAACACTCGACCTCCGTGGTACCATTCTAAATTATTGGTCGGGCTATCGTGTGGATATACGGCCACGTTACTGCCGGCTCGGCGACCTGCTTTCTAACCTTGCTCAACATACCCGGATGGGACTCACGTAAACGGGGGCCTGGTAGTACTTTTGTACCCGGGACTTATCCCGAAGATCCCACTCTTGGCATCAGGATCGTGGGTGCGCTAATACCCAAGGCCACGTAGAGAGAGAGCATAACCGCGGTCAAGCGCATTACACTCCTGGCTACCTTCCCTGCGGTGTACATAGAAGACTCACGTAAGCGTGACGCTTGTCCCGACGGTCCTCCCTGGCTGCGGGAACGTGGGTTTGCCAGCCCCCATAGACTCACATTAGTGAGTCCTCTCTGCGGAGACCTCTTGGGACAATAGGCAAGCAGAAAGTGACGAAAATGTTTAACAGCGTTTACAACTGTCAACGTCTCTAGTTCATACCAATGATACCTGAAATCCGCAGGACTAGTTTTCTTACTATAATATTCTACTACTGTGTTTTTACCGTCAACTTTATGTATTAAAGTAGCCCGATATCCATCCGAACTAGCGTCAGTATTGAGGTGGTCGTTGGTAAAGGTGTTCGCAAGAAATACTCTTGATTTTCAACAAAAAGTTTATTAATCTATTAGCAAGCAACAGTCAACAATTTACGATCAACAATTTACGACCAACAATTAACGATTAACGATTAACTATCAACAACAATTAACAATTAACAACAATTCACGAAAAACTATCAAGAGTCAATAATCACGTATCTCTAATTCCGTTTGCTTCGCTATGACACTAAACCTTTCGCACTTCGCAGCTCGGGGCAAGTAGTGAGAGCGTATCAGCGCTCGACCGTGGTCGACCGCGCCATTCCTGGAGTAAGAACACAAACTGGCTTCGCTTCAAGATGTTATTTAATTCTTGTCTACTTTCCAGAACTCCCTGCCGTGAGAACGGCGCGCATTGATGTTCTGCGCGAGACTTGGAAAAACCCTGCCCTCTCCTTGCGAGTCATTGGACAAGCTGAACCTACCCTTTCGAGCGACAGCTCTCTTAGCTGGTGCTCCGCGACGCGTGCGTCGCATTGCGCCGTTACCAGCGGGGGCCACGAGGAGGCGGAGCTGCCAGCACAAAGCTCGGTCCCAGCAGGTTACCTCTTCAGCCGATTATCCCTGCACCGTCACAGCTCCATCATGTGGGTGCCGCCTGCACCGACGGTCGCAGGTATTTTCCTCGGTCTGCACTCTTGCGTTTTTATTTCTACCTTAGCATTTGTATCTTACTTCTGTGGTTCTTTTTTGTTTTGTAGCCCTTCCTTCAGTCTGTTTGTTTCCATTTGTTGTTTTCTTTATTTCTATTGTTCGTGTGGTTGTTCCCATTATTCCGTCGGTTCTTCGCTTCTCCGTTCAGGAGCTTAACACGTCTGCCTTGTACTTCTTAGGGGCTGGCTTGGCTGTTCACCTGTTTGTGTCGACCTTCCATTAGACGGTGTTCCCTGTTGCAGAGGACCCCTCGTTTCTTGAATAACTGTTCTTCTTCTCTGTTCCTTTATTTGCAGAACGCTTCTTATGAACTGTCGGAAGTGGGGGTAAACATTCTTGGTGATAAACTCCCACTTTTCTTCCGGCCAGTTCAGTTCCAACTCCTGTATGGCGTTGCGTAGCTTCTGCCGTTCTTCGCTGAAGAGTTGACAGTCTTCAAGTATGTGCTGCGGGATGTCATCTTTGCCACAGTCGCACGCGTCTACTTCGCTAAGTCGGAATGTCCTCAGCTTGCCATTGAAGTCGCCATGGCCACTGATGAACTATCTCATGTAGTGGTCAGGTATTACCCAGCGATTCTCCAACCTTTCCTTGACGCTGCTGAAGTACTCGAAGGTCGTTCTGCCTTTCTGCGTGCTCAGCCATCGTTCCTGCCACTTCTGGATGGCTTCTTGGATTACTTCCTTCTCGCTGCTTGGTTCGTCGTGACCTCTCTTTTTCTTGTGTAGTCTTGCCTTTACTTCAATGAGTAAGTCGATGGGCATGACTCCTCTGATGACCGGCAGTGCTTCTGTGGATGTCGTCCTGTAGGATTTTGTCACCTGTAGGAGCGCAGTCCTCTGGAATCTTGTTTGTATTTTCTTGGTGTTCCCATTCAACAGGTCGCTCCAACCAGCCGCGGCGTATGTGGTTATCAGTTCGTACAGCCCTTTGTACAGCGTACTCATGGCTGCGTGTCCGAGTCCCCATTTCGTCTTGGCCACTATTGCGAGGCTGTTGAATAGCTTTTGCACTTGCGAGTTGTTTCTTACACGTGCCGATTGATTTTTAGGCCTCTCAAGGTACACTCCCAGATATTTGATTATCTGTCTCATTTTAATGCATTTTCCATTTATCTTGATGGTTGGTGGTCTCTCCGCGTCCAGTTTGCCCTTGACAAGTAGCATCTCCGTCTTTTCTGCCGATAGCGATAGCTTTTGCCCAGTATACCACTTGGAAACGCGTGTAACTACGTCTTGTCCTTTTTCCTGTAGTTCGATCCTAGCGTTTCCAGCGATTAGGATCACTATGTCATCCGCGTACGCGATAGATTCGCACTCTATCGCGCTTGTCGTTAACTCTGCCAGCAGGTCATCGAATATTAGGTTCCAAAAACTCGGACCTAGTACCGATCCCTGTGGGCATCCTTTCGTGACGGACTTGCTGACTGTTTCGTTTTTCCCGGCGATTTGCACGATTCTGTCCGAGAAGTAGCTCCTCGTCAACCGATACAGAAAATTGGGGCAGTCTCTTCTCTTCAGTTCGTGCAATACGTTCGGCCGCCATACGTTGTCGAAGGCTCCTGAAATGTCGAGTGATATTGCGAGGACGTATTTCCTGTCGTTCATTTGCTCGACTTTTTCGCGGAATTTGACAATTGCGTCAACCGTGGATCTTCCGGGGCGAAAGCCATATTGCCGGTCTAAGGACATCTCATGTTTATGGAAGATGGTCTCCATCCTAGTAGCCATCAGTCTTTCCAGCAATTTGCCTACCATTGAGAGCAGGCAGATCGGTCTGTAGGACTTCAAACTACTCCTGTTCTTTTCCGGTCCTTTCGGGATGGTAATCACATTCCCCACTTTCCATCTTCTTGGGAAGACCCCCCAGGTGAGGCAGCTGTTCATGAGCCTAAGTAGTTCCTGGTGGATTCTCCCCCAGGCGCGCTGTATTGTTTCCGCATCGATCAAGTCGGGGCCAGGACATTTGCCTCTCGTCAGTCGTTTTACTGCTCCGCAGAGTTCTTCGAGCTGGAAATCTGGGGTGTCTTCGGCATTTAGAGGGGTTGTCGTGCTCCGTCTAATCTCTGTCTGTTCCGGGATGTCCGTATCTTCTTGGTCGTCGGGTAGGAGGGCGGACAGCATCGCTGCTGTGGTCGTTCGCCAGTTGGAGGTTTCCCCTTGTGTCGTCCGCAGGGTCGATACTCCTTGTTCTCTCCTAAGTTTTCCTGTGACCGTTCTATAATGGTTTCCCCAGGGTTCCTTATTGCCTTCCTTGGTGACGAATTTTTGCCAGCTTTGAATCTTGACTCTCGTGGATCATCTTCACGTATTCTTTCCTGGTTTCTCTATACCGCAGCTTCTTTTCTTCCCTCGTTGCGGGGTCCTTGGCCCCCTGGTACCTTCTTCTTGCCCGATAGGTGTTTTTCTTTGCTCGTGTGAGCTCGGACGTCCACCGTGGTACCGGCCTCTAGTGGCATTTCTTTTTAGGAATGGCCGCGTCGCAGGCTCTTATGAGGACCGCCTGCATTTGTTCGGCCATTCGTTCTACGTCTTCAGCCTTTTGAAGGGGTGTCCCTCGGAATGTCTCTCCCTCCTCTGTGACAACTCTTTGGAACACTTCCCAATTGGCTTCTCGCGTGTTGTATCGCTTTTCCTGAACCTGCGGTGTGGTACTTCTCTTTTCGAGTGCCAGGCGCGTCTCCAGGATCCTGTTGTCACTGGAGGTTCCGTCCTCGTGGACTCTCCATTCTCTCACGAGCGGTATTGCTTCTGGACTCGCTAGGATTATGTCTATGTTCGATCGCCCTCGGGCAGTCTCAAATGTGTAGGCCTGCTCTGGGTGGTTGAAGACATAGAGGCCGTATTGCGCTATAACAGCCTCTAGAGCTTCTCCTCTGTCGTCTGTGCTCTTGCTGTTCCACAGTGATGACTTTGCGTTTGAGTCCAGACCGATGATTGTTCTTTTGCCTCTGAGACTCCTCAGTACTCTGTCTAACTGTTCGATGCCGACTTCGATGTTTTCGGTCGGCGGAAAGTACTGACTTACCGCATATAATTCTGTTTCCCCGTCACTTACCTGCACGCATACGCAGTGTGTTATGCAGAGCCCAGCGACTTCGAGTGACGTTAGGTGCTCTGATTTTACTCCTACTGCTGTCATTGGCGGGTTGTTCCTCGATCCTCGACAGGCGATCGCAACTTCTGTACCGAGTCCTGGTATCTTGTCGTTGATGCTGTATGGCTCTTGCATCAGCAAGATTTCATCGCCATGAGCTCTCATCTGCGCCCTGATCTCATGGGGGACAGTTTTAGATCGGTGCATGTTGTGCTGCAGGATCTTTATCCCCCATTTTCTCCCATGTCCTCTTGTGTTCTCGTTTATATTCTTATTCATATTCTGTTCTTGCTATAATTGCTTCCAAGGCCTTTTTATGCATCGGGCACTTCGCGTCGGAGGCCGCATGCTCGCCTTTCTTCCTATCATTTACGCAGCTGGCATGCTTCTCTTTGTCTGTGCATGCTTTCGTGCTGTGCCCACTTTCTGCATAGTGCGCGCAGATCTCGTAATTGACGCGGCAGTATTTTGCCACGTGCCCGTAGCCTTGGCATTTGTAGCAGCGACTTACAGCGATAAAATCGCGGACCTTACACGCATTCCAGGAAATGTAGATCTTACTTTGTAGTAGTTTTTCTCTTACCTGGGGGGAGGGGGGGTACTTCTAGTACCCAGTTGGTCTCCTCGGCGTCCTTACGGCCCATCCTGAAGCAGAATTTTATGGCCTCGACGTCCTCTTCCTTGAGTCAGCCCTGGTTCTGTTTCCTGATACAATTCTGAATCTCCTTTTCCGGGATGTCCCTCGGAACGTCGAATAGTATCATTCGGGGTAGCCTCCTCTGTGGGGTGCTGGTTTTTAGGCCAGCCTCCTTTAGCTTCGCGTTCACGGTAAACACTTTCAGGTCATCCGGTTTCGTCGTTTCCACGACTAGTCCGTTACCGCCGATTTTCCTTACGGCAGTCACCTGTATACCCTTCTTTCGGGGATTCACGAGCATGAACACTGCTTCTCGCGCCTCCTCGCTTGTCTTTATCGTGCAGTCCGCCTGTTCTGGGCGAATTATTACCACGTTCTTCGGTGGCTTAACTGCTATTTTCCCAACTTTGCTGCTGGTCATTTTTACCTTCTCCGCGTATGAGGGCTGTTTTGTTTCGGCCTTCGTAGCGTTCTTGACTACAGTTTCGAGCCGTTTACTGACTTGCAGCGATTTGTTAACTGCGCTCAGTATTTTTGTGTTCTTGGGTCCAGCGCTCTGCTTCAGCCTCCCGGTTAGGTAACTATTGTGGAGCAGGAGCTCCTCCACGATTCCTCGCATGTCTTTAAAATGCCGCATGCTTTTCGCGGCCTAATCCTTATTTATCTTCTTACTTGGGTCGAGACAGAAGGCTAGGATCTTCTTTTCTAATTCCCCTGCCTGCTCTTTCATGTCGGGTATCGTTCTTGTTGTTCCGGGTCTGAGCGTAGTTCCTGTTTGGTTTCTTTTTCTTCTTCCTCTGTTTTTTTTTTCCTCTTCTTCACATCTGGGCTCTGTTTCTCCGGTGTTGAGCCTGATTTTTTGTATTTTTAGGGGTTGTAGCACCACTCGCACCTTCGTGGCTGTCGGTGACTGTCCTTGCGTCGGCATCCTGTTTATCTGCCGCGCTTGTGCGCGCGAAGCAGAGTTCAACAGTGGTTTTTTACCAGAGACTTGGTTTTGTCCCGTACGATGACGTCTCTGTCGAGTGCCCAATGTGCCTCGAGATGCCTTGGTGGTCCACGAGGTGGTCTGTCTTCTGGCCAATTTACCGGCGGGCGTGTGGTTCCCGTAGTTGCCCGTGCGATGGCGCCTCTGTCGTGTTCGCAGTATAGCTGCTTACCCGTGGTTTCTGAGGTAGCCCGTGCGACGGCGCTGCCGTAGCGCTTCACAATATGGCGTCTGCGCGTGGTTAACCTAAGACACTGCTTTATTTCACTTTTCTCTGTCAGATCCCGATGAATTTCACTGAACATTTTACTTCCAGCTATTCACTTGCACTTCTATTACACTTGGAACAACTTTTCTTGTCTGAAAACTCAGTTTTTCCACAAGATTTCAGTCACTGCTTACGGAGCGATATGCATGCGTCCTGTCTACATGCCGCCATCTTGAAGACCCGCAGCTGGGGGCAGAATGAATCTTTGTTTCGAAACCGAACCGATTCTTTCTTTGTTGCCCCTCGATATCCCCACTACGCACGCGTTTATTAGATGTCCGCGACGGTTGCCGCATATGCATTCTTCCGAATATTCGGCGAAAGAACCTTAGGGATATCGACGGTACATTAGACTTGTCGACCTTACGGTTTGAAGGTATAGTGCTTTGTGTCGCGAAGCCGTTGGAAAGTTCCGTGATCGAGTGCCACCACAGTATATAATTCTATCGGATAATTAGGATAATCATTAACACCTCGAGACATTGACACCGCCTTGACGCACGAGACGTAATGATAAACAAACTTCGGGCAAAACCAATGTCCCCGCTACGTGCAACCGTTGTTCTAAGACGAATTTGAATCTTTCGACACCCCCCCCCCCCCAGTATAAATAAACGGACACGATCACGAGCGAGAATTATTATCGAGCTATTACCCGAGTTATATTAGTCATCGAGTTATCGGTGAACGTTCTCACTCTGTCGGCGTGAATACGTGTACAGACGTCTATCAACGATATTTATTACATTTGTATTTAAATTATTTATTCAAAATATATTAACGGGTGCAGCAACAATCTTTCTTGTATTCGTGATACCGATCCACTCCTCATCCGCCACATTGGTGACTCCGACGTGATATAAAACGAATCATGGCAACCGCGAAAGACGATATCAAGGCCATGGGTAGTATCGCGATCACGATGCCTCCGTTGCAATCCTCAAACATTACCGTTTGGTTTGCCTTACTGGAAACGCAACTCAACATGGCAGACACTACGTCCAACAAGGTGAGATTCGCGACCCTCGCTAAAAGTCTCGATGGCCAACTCTTCCAGCAGGTAGAAAACGTCATGAAGGACCCACCAGCAACCGGTCGGTTGGCGAAATTGAAGGCCGAACTTATTCGCATCCTTACGGACTCAGATAGCGGCAGGGTAAAAAAGATGGTGGAAAGCAAGGAGATGGGCGATAGGAAACCGTCGCAATTTTACCAACACCTGAGGAAGCTCGCTAGCCCCTCCACGCCAGACGAATTCGTCTGTGCGCTGTGGAGAAATCGACTATCCGTCCGCATCAGGCGTATTCTGGCCGCAGTCGACGACTCCAATCCAGAAAAACTAATGCGATCAGCGGATCTGATTGCGGAAGAATTCAGAGAGGACCTAGGACATACTCCGCGAATAGCAACGATAACCGACCCACCGGCGCAGAATGAACCATCGAAAGAGACCTGGCTCGCCCATTTTAACACGCTTAGCGACCAGATGAACCAACTGAGGGCCCAGGTGAGCGAGATGAGTATTAATTTTTTTCCGCGTCGGTGGTCGCGATCGAGAAGTCGGAGCTGTTCTAGGTCGCGAGAAAGAACGTATGATTCCGGCCTGTGTTATTATCACTAGGTATTCCGCGAACGCGCTAAAATGTCGTTCTCCGTGCAAGTGAAAGCAGGGAAAGTGGACCAGCCGTCCGTAAACGCGGCGCACGACGACGGCTTACAGACACGCCGCATTTTTGTCAAGAATCTGAGGACGAGTATCTCGTATTTTGTGGAGACCGGTGACGACACTTGTGTTTATCCGCGCAGTAAGATCCGCGGACACACGAACAAATCCGACTACAAATCCATAGATCACCAAACATTAGCCGTAGCACAAGAGAACGATAACGAGTTGCGCGAAATCATTAACTCCAGCTCTGGCGCGCTGCAATTGAGAAAACGATTTCCCGATCAAGATGACGGAATCTATTGCGATACCTCGACCGGAAACTTGCGACCATACGTACCGGAACCGTTATGACTGTTACGTCGGCCGAATCTCTACCTGGGCCAGGCCATACACCGCGGGCAGGATGGCAGCCAGATGTCCGCACATCCTTGTCGCCTACACTCAACAGCCTCAAGGACTCATCATAAACCTTAGCAAATTTTGGCTAAGATCCTGCGAGCCAGATATAGCATCTGTTTAACAACTGTCCTAAGGTTTATTGTCTATTACCGGAAAACACGGGAAAGTTATTTTTTCGCACGTACAATGCCTTCTACTATCAACTTTCTCTCGAGGGCGGCTAAGACCCTTTCTAGTCCACCAGTCGTCTTATTAGCCAATAAGAAACAATGTCTACGGCCCTCACATTCCTACCAAAATTGTCATGAACAAATCCGATGACCCCGTGCGCTAGACACACCCATCACTAGCTCTCCTCTGACACAACATCGTAATTAAAGAAGAGTCGTCACTCAACGTTAGATTAGTCAACAAGTCTGTAACGGGTTCTACCCTTAAACATTTACTCGCACCGACGCATCAGTGTAATTCTTTATATTAATCAAGCTGTTGGAATAAATTGTAATTTATACTTGTTACATCAGTGTAAATTCAATAAAACCACCCCTATTATCGTAATAGAAATAAGGGGATCGATTAGTTCGTGCCGTCGATTGTTTAATCGTAACGGGAATTTACGACTCCCGTTGACGTGCTTCCTCGCGATCGCGTCTCTCCGCGAACGGTCGTAACAACGACGCACCGTATTTCAGTCGTTACATGGAATTTCCCATCCGGGAATACGTGCTACGCAAAAATTGGTAACGACACGTTTCGTCTGGCCGTCCATCAATAAAGATTGTCGAATGTGGGCGCGACAATGTATACCGTGTCAACGTTGCAAAGTTACAAGGCACGTATCCTCGCATGTGGAAACGTTCAAAACGCACACCGGCCGGTTTGAACACATACACATAGACATTATCGTTATGCAATATTCCCAGGGTTTATATATATTTATTGATTTATATTTTTATCCATTTTCATATACACATATGAAAATATCTACAAATTACTCCGTGTTTACCCACGTATTCGAACGTGGGGTTTGTTTTTGACTTCAGAAATGAATCTGTTTCTTTCAAAATTGTTCTAGTTCCTTCTTCGAAAATGGTTAAAACATGCCAATGTAGTGATGAGAAGTTTTCATTCAGTAAGAATTTACGATACTCTTGCGAAATTACGCAAAAAACATACAAAATATTTGCGAAGATCCTTCTAAACTCAAGGGTATGGTATCCAGAAAAAGCTGGCTACTCACCAGATGTGTTTAAAAAACGTTCAAACCAATTTCGTACATACATATATGTTTATTAATTTATTCACTTTCATATACACATACGTTTGTATGCATGTATATTTATATACTTTCCTACTACTCTTTCATTTTGCTCATTATCAATCTTCCTGCGATCATTTGCTTTCGCATCGGGATACATATTCCCCGGATGTAATCTATTTAATCTTCTTACTATTGGTATTATACACTATTTTATCATCGAATTTTGGTGAGCATTGATGCAATGTTTTTAGCCAATGGTTTTGAGCAATTGTTCGACTGGTGGGACACTTAGGATACTCACTATGTCATCTTCTCAAATACTATGTTTCGGGTGTTGTTCTTAGTAATTTCGATTGTACCATTTTAATTTACTTTTGCGTACAATTTTTATTCTTGGTCTAGATCTTTTCTTGCTTAGTCGATATAGTAGCTTTTTGTTGTAATTTTATTTCCTATATGAACTATGAAAGAAATATTCTATGTAATATAATTCCTAAATATTTGTTTCTGATGGCAGAAGTATGATTGGTTTGTGTATACTTCTCCTTGTTTTTGTCTATTCAATGTAAAGAATGTGTTTGTGCTCTTTTATGAGCTTATTGTTATTTTTTATAACAATGAATCCATACTTTTATCTTACAAGTTAGGTTTCGTTTTAAATTCGAGGTATCGCCGACATCGTAAATTGCGGTATCGTATCCGAACATTAAATTTCTGTTCGTTAATTCTTCAGGAAAGTCTCGCTTAATTATCGAATGATCGCAACTTCATTCGCTGCTTGGAGATAGCCATTTATGATAAAGGACAATAAAAATAAACTTTTCATTTAGTTAATCTCCAAAATTATTTTCCATTAATTATTCTTGATATAAGCCATTCATTCTTTGAACCTAATATTCTCACAAAATCAAACATTTACGTATTACTCCTCGAATCTCTGCGGACCATTAATATAGCACTGCATGAAATTCGCATATCAAATATAATTACGTCTCTGATTTTCTTCGAATATTGAAAGAGTACTTTGCATAATGAAGCATATAGTTTAATAATTATTACATCTTTCATAAACATTTGTGATCGATTTATACTTCGTAAAAAGTTTTCTCTTTCTTTTATCATCTTTACCATCTTCAAATGCTCTGTCTTCTCTGTTCTTTCGGCTTTTGTTCCTTTCTTCACTAGTTGCTCGTGGGACGAAGTTTCCCGAGCCTGCGTTTCGGAAGGAAGTTCTTGTTCATTCAGAATCTGAGAACGGACCGAGAATTGCAAACCATTGCTGGCTCTTGATTAATTTCTGATTTAGCGAATTTAAGAAATTAAGGAATGCCAAATTCTACTTGTTTCTAGAATTTCCACAACTGGGTGGTTGTCCACTCCTGACCTATGCCTCCTTAATGCTTTCTGCAACCAACCTCGCTATTTCATCGACTTCCTTTTTGCTACTATCCTTTGTAAAAAATTTTGTTTGAGCATTATATTATTTTGTAGTGTAATTACTATATCCTATAGAACGATAGGTTTCTCACGCTCAAAATTGCATCCCATATGACAAGCTTCATATAAATCTACAGACAATATTCATAGCCCAGTCTTATACTTAAGATCGTCTCAAGAAAAGTCGTCAGATGTCTTTTGATTTCATAGTTGTGACTGAAGATTAATCTTAAGAGCGTGTCTTAAGTATTTGCTTAGCAAAGATCTTGTGAAATAAGAAAATCTTACATGAAGTCAAAAGGCGCAAATAAGACCTTCATCCAAGTTCCCTCGATCGGGGATTTAAGGAAATCTTATTTTAAAATCGCTAATAACTATAGTCATCTTGACTATTCAATAAGGTTCGTTAATTTTAAAGAGGTGTTTAGAAACTTGATTAAGATATATGAGATATACTATCTCCGCTTCTTGTATTACAAAGAAATGAAAAGTAAAGTATGTAAATAAAACGTTTCAAGCTATGGAACATTCTACCGTTTATAGTTACTTAATTTTTCCCCTTTTATAATTATTATACCTTTGCAGCAAAGATGGTTATTGTTTCAGTTACATGCACGACTGTAAATAAAAATTCAAACATAATACAAAATATAGAAGATGGTTACGAGCTGAAGGAGGCGACTATGTAGTCGAGCTAACTTTTAGGTTATGGAGTTGCTAATCAGGCAAATCCAGTGTTGTTAATTACACTGACTGCTGAGGAAACAGATACGAAGACGAATCAACTTATGGCGAAGGGAGCCCGAGAAGTTTGGCTATCGTGTACGAATTGATGCAACGTATATCCGGGAACTACAGGAAAGGCAAAGGCGCGGGAACAAATCGACGCGGGCTTATGGCTAACGAACAAAAAGCAGGAAGTATTAGTAGCAAACTGGCAACGTTCAACTAATCGGTAAACCTCGAGTGGCAAAGGTATATCATTGTGGGTGTGAGTTCGCTGGCTGGATATTGCGATTGAACAAAATGTTATATAATAAATGATAACGTACATATTTTATAAACAGGGACGTACAATTGTTTAGTGTAATGGTCGGGGTATCTACGTGTACTCTCTAAATCACAAGTTAAGTAATTTCAAACGAATATTAAATTGAGTTATTTAAGTTTTAATTCCAATGAAGTAAGAGTCTAATCCTTCTCGTTCACGCAAGCGGGAGAATCAAAGCCTAATGAAAAATAATGCCTAACATAATGTTAATGCCACGTACCATATAGTTGCTGAAACTTTTATGCCTCATAGACAATTGTTTTATTATAAATATTAATAATAAATATTAATTAAATAAATATAGATAACAATGACTACTATAGGTTTTATATATGAAGTATTAGACCGAACGAAGTATGAAACATACAAGATATAG
This sequence comes from Bombus turneri, assembly GCA_014825825.1. NCBI lineage: Eukaryota > Metazoa > Arthropoda > Insecta > Hymenoptera > Apidae > Bombus > Bombus turneri. The sequence goes on along the minus strand of CM026121.1, from coordinate 7,916,503 downwards.
TACTCGTTATAACATTTATAATAAAACAATCATCTACTCAGATTTCATTTTTTCAATTTATAAAAATATGAATTTACACAAACACCCGCACTCTATTTATCATTACTTTCACAACAAGGTTTTCTTTCTAAAATTGAGATTTTCGTAACTGCTGTTAAACGTGACACCCACATAGGCACACGTCATTTTTTTTGCATTCTGATAAAATAGCACTTACTATAGTTTTGCTCGTTACTGTAAGTAACGTAAGTAAACAAATCTGACAGGCGTGTAATCGACAAAAAATCATTTATAAAGTCGTTTCTCTATTTACCCTTTTGCTACGTGCATTGTTTTTGACATGAAAACGCGGCGCACTTACAATTCGCCAGGCCTATTATTCTGACTGCCAGTCATTCGGCTCATCCGTTTCCCATTCTTATTCACCATTAACTTTCTATCTTGATCGATCGTAAGTGAACCGCGTATTCATACACTAATTTTCTTCTTTCCTGTTAGATTTCCTTCTTTCGTCCTGCCAGACTGTATGAGAACCGAGAATTCACGTGTTTCATATATTCATGACTCGATGGAAAATATCCATGAGGCTTGACATTAATTCAGATCTGTTTTCAAAAACAATATTATAATTAGTTCTTTACTGATTACTCGACAGATTACCAAGATTCTGTTTACTATCCTCTTACTATAACTCAATCTAATAGGATAATAGTAAAATAATAGTAAAAGGGTAAATATAATAACACGTTAAGTACAAAATAATATTTTTAAATGATACGAATTCCGTAAAAGGCATATCGGTCAATTCCATTATAGAAAAGTGCGAAATATTATGGATGTTGTAAATACTACATTTTAAATTTAGCCTAGGATTTACTATTATTCGTGTCGTATTGTTGTGTGTATTTTCACGGTTGTAATACATTTAATTAAAACGCACTAGAAACTAATATGACACATTATGTAAAGTTTGTTTCAATCAATGGTAACGTTTAGTCATTGGATTCTCGCCGCATCTTGCGCAACTGTTGATCACGTCTAACTCATAAAAGTGAATTCCGCGAGATTGCCCATAATTTGAAGAAACGGTCCTGCAATTCTCACGCGAAATAATATTCTGCGTTGGTGTCCACCAGTCGCGTGATCCACGAGCCCTTTCCGCTCGATCGATACCTAAATTTATTATGTCCCACTTACCGCCGTGGAACCGTGGTATGTTACCGCCATTATCAGTTTTGACTTTGTACCATTCAAAACTTCGCCGTAATAAAACCTTTGACTTCTGATAAAATATAACTGCTCCTGAGTCGAATAATAGACTGATTCCGAATTGAACTGAAAAGTTTGTTCGTTTGTCTGTGAGGATTGCACGTGATGTTCCGAAGATGGAAATTAAAATCATTGCAAACGCATCTGCTATTGTTGTGGCTTCGGTATTCGGTATCGCAACAGCTATACAGTTTTTGGTTAAGTTGTGTATCGTTGGTATGTGGCAGGTTCTTCTATATATTGTCTGTAGTAAACATCAGTTGTGGAATTTTCGCTCTTACCAACTGTTGTTTCTCGCAGATTTTGCATGTTCTGATTAATTCTTGTACATCGTTTTTCATTCCTCGCCATGAACATCTTACTCTGAAACATCTTTAGGCTTTGGTGATTCGTTTGTATATACTGCTATGTGTTTCTTCTATGAACTCTTTTCGAATATTCTCTGGAGGTGCTGTACTTGTTTTCGTATATGAAGTAATTTCGACGTTGGTGTTTTTGAGTATTTTTTAGTTGAGAGTTTAGTATTTCCGAACGACGGGTTGATTCTGGTTCTTTCCCAATGACAATATAACGCCTATCGTTCTCGTTTCCTTGAGTATAATTTTTGCTGAAGTGGTCGCCACTTCTAAGAAAACTCTACATCTGGTCTTTAGTTTTCTCAAGCACTGAAGCCATCGACAGCGCATAGACAAAAGACTGTCGAAGACAAACCAAAAACGGTACACGTGCAACGTTGGCTTCAGGGTTTTTCAGTTATAGAGTAACACTGCTAGCGTGCGGATCTGGACCAGCTCATTCATTGTATTCCTTCTCTGTATTTACACTTCAGCTTAAAATATATATATGTCGAAGAAGCATTAAGATTAGGGCTAGGGGTGTGTAACGAATGTTCTCTGGAATTAGCCATCGAAGTTACGCAATAGAGAAAGTATCTACTTGTACCGATATGATCATTACAGAATCTGACAAGCAGCCGCGGCAACTAGATACTCGAGATGCTAATGACAATGATCTTAGGTTCGATAACGAATCCGCGGCTAACGGAACAACAACTACACCCTCTTCAAAAGTCCAAGTCAAACTCCGTACTCAAACGTGAAATATCCACCGATCGCAAAGACGCCGTCCCACTCGCGGACGAGATCATACAAGAATGTGTCTCCCCGTCATCGTGATGCTGCAGAGGTAACTACGACGTGGTGTGTCTCAGGGCACGAGATCATCGGATTCGTCGAGGACAACCCTCGTCCAGAAAGTGAGGGAAATGGACGTTGCTGTTAATTGGTTAATTTCTATGTTGGTGGTTAGAAAAGATGCTAGCCGCCCTTGAGAGAAAGTTGCTAACGGGAAGCGTCATACGTGAAGAAAACAGATCTTCCGCATCTTCCCGTAGTAGATGACAGATCTATGGACTGTTAGGACAAAGACTGTTTGTAAATTTGGAGGACCTTAGTTAACTAAGTCCTAAGATCTATGGCGGGATCCCCAGGCTAGCCGATTATATACTGTGAATAATGCATCGACATTTGGCAATCATCTTGCCCGAAGAATAGGGTCTGCGTGTGGCGAGTCACGGGGCAGAGACTGTTGGAATGTTTACTATTGGGTATCGGTACCACTATCTCTTCTTAAGAAGAGCTATGTAATTCTATACCTCTGTTAGGCAAAACGTCCATCCCGTGACCGCAGCTACGTTCGGCGACTGATTGTCGCCTTGAGCTCAAGCTCATTATTGCAAATCTCGGGCAATTATAATCGCTTTAATTCACAAGGATTTATAACGACTAAAGATTTATAAAGATCGCTTTAATTTATAAAGATTTATAAACACTAAAAGTTTACAATGATCGATTTAGTTTACAAAGGCAGTGTTGGAAAATTTTCTAAAGAATTCCAAGGGGAGGGCCCGGTGTCCTTTCATCTCCGACATATATATCATTGTTATTTGTGGTACTTGGAACATTGTTTTCATATGTATCACTTACGTTATTTATTTTTGTTCTGCCGTCATCATTGATCTCCATAGGTGAGATCTGACACATTTGCATTATAACTTCGAAACGTTCCTGCAAGTAAAATATCGTATTTTATTTAATATAATTTATTTTGATTTTTTCAAAAACGTTATTTTCTTTAGAATATTTAGGTAAATTACATTTAGTATCGCTTTTAATCATTATAGGTTTTAATTAATAAATTATCTTTAATTCTGAAATTCGTTCGAAATATTAACAATTAATATATTTTCCACAGATGCTATTCGTGACACATTCATCAATGCGTAATACGTGGGATAGTATTTCGAAATAGTGGGATATTGTTCGTCGCTCATAATTTCGGAAGAACCGTGACCAAACATTTTAAAATATTCTACTCTGTATAATAACTATATGTTATGAATAAATTACAAAGTGTAGCGGCACATGCGTCACGGAACTCTAATCTTTGTTATTACCACCAGACTTTCCGGGACCCGCGGGAATGTCGGTTCTCTTGCAACTGAGCCCAGAGAAACGGGTTCAGCCGTCCGTAAACACGACATACAACGACGGCCTGGGATCCCGCTGCATCTTCGTCACCGACTAAAAGTCAAAGATCTCCTTCGTCATGGACACAAGTGCCGATATATACGTCTATCCGCGTAATAAACTACGCGGGTACGCGAACAAAGACACGTACGAGTTGTTTGCGGCCAACGGGTCACGCATCACGACTTACGGCATTATTCTAGTGTCCCTTGATTTATCGCTACGACGAATTCTAAAATGGCGTTTCAGAGTAGCGGATGTCAACACACCTATTATCGGCGTGGACTTCCTTAGCTATTACAGATTGTTGGTGAACGCAAGGAATGAACGCCTCGTCGATACTACCACGCACCTGTTGACAAGAGAACGCACGTACACGATCAGGACAGAGTCGATAAAGACAATCATCGGTGGATCGACATGTCACCGATTTCTCGTCGAAGTCCCTGACCTAACTCACCCACCGGTTTTCGGACGAAAGAAAACTCGACACGGTGTGGTATATCACATCGAAACCACACCAGGCCCACCCGCCCACAGCAAACCCTGCCGTCTCGCACCCGATCGACTCAAACAGGTTAAGGCGGAGTTTGAAATGATGATCGAGCAAGGAGTGATGCGGCCATCGAAAAGCCCATGGGTGCCCCCTTTGCAACCTTGCGGCGACTATCGTGCATTGAACGCCGGCACCGTATCTGATAGATACTCGCCTCCGCAAATTGAAGACTTCGCGCAACAGTATGGTAAGCGCATCTTCTCTAAGATCGACCTCGTCCGCGCCTACCATCAAATACTGATCGCGCCCAAGGACGTTAAAAAAACGGCGATCACGACCCCGATTGGGTTATTGGAGGCAATTAATATGATGTTTGGACTGCGGAACGTCGCGCAAACATGTCAATGATTCGTGGACGAAATCACGAGAAGTCTCGATTTCGTCTACGCATACATCGACGACATTCTAATTGCTTCGGAAGATGAGAAGCAACATCGCGAACACTTGCGAACGTTATTTAATCGCCTAAACGACTACTGTGTCGTAATCAATCCCGCGAAATGCGAATGCGGCGCGCGCGAGGTCACATTCCTCAGATATATGGTAAACGCCGAAGGAATAAAACCATTGGCCGATTGTGTCGAGGAGATCGTAAATATTGCGAAGCCCGCGAACGTTAAGCAGCTACGTAGGTACCTCGATATAATCAACTTCTACCGACGTTGCATACCGGAAACCGCAAAAATACTTCAACCACTTAATGACCTGTTAAAAGATACAAAAAAGGACAACGCGTCCATCGAGTGGTTTGAACAAATCGAAAGCTGTTTTAACGAATCAAAACGCGCTCTCGCGAATGCCACGATGTTAGCTCATCCAATACCAAGTGTGCCCATTAGCCTTATGGTAGACGCATCTGACTACGCAATAGGTGCTGTATTGCAACACCGCGTGAATGACAAGTGGCAGCCGCTAGGGTTCGTTACAAAATCCTTGTCTTCCACGCAGCAGAAATATAACGCGTACGACCGCGAATTACTCGCGATGTACACAGCGGTCAAACGTTTTCGACATGCCGTCGAAGACAGCATCTTCGTAATATACACCGATCACGAGCCCTTCGCGTACGCATTCAATCAGAGGCTTGAGAAATGTTCGCCGCGACAATTTCGGTATCTCGACTACATCGGACTATTCACAACCGACATCCATTATATAAAAGGCCTAGACAACGATGTAGCCGACACCCTGTCACGCATCGAAGCGATAGGAATGTCCGTAGACCATCAAACGCTCGCCACCGCGCAAGAAAATGATACCGAGCTACGCGAATTAGTTAAATCCGATACATACGCGTTACAACTGAAAAAGATACGTTTTTCCGATCACGACGTAAAAATACATTGCGACGTATCGGGCGACATCGTACCATATGTAATATCGTAGTATGTATCGAAATCCTTGCGGCCTAGCGTATTCGTTCTACAGACTTTCCCATCCTGGATACGTGCTACACAAAAACTGGTGACGACGTGTTTCGTTTGGCCGTATATAAACAAAGACTGCCGAAACTGGGCATAACAATGTATACAGTGCCAGCGATGTAAGGTCACCAGGCACGTAGGTTCCCCAGTCGGAGCATTCGAAACGCCCGCGGGTAGATTTGAACACATACACGTAGACATTATTGTGATGCAGTATTCGAAAGGCTATCGATATTGTCTAACGTGTATCGACCGTTTCTCGCGTTTACCCGAAGCCCATACTCGTAGCCGATATGGAAGCGTCAACCGTCGCTTCAGCCTTCCTTTCAACGTGAAAATTTCGCTTTGGCGTACCAGCGAAAATAACAACTGATCAAGGATGCCAATTCAATTTCAGGAATTATGCCGGTTGCTCGGCATCGAGCATTTATGCGTGATAGCCTATCATCCCGCGTCCAACGGGATGGCAGAGCGCCTACATCGTCAGTTGAAAGCGGCAATCAAATGCCATGATACGAGCAACTAGGTCGAAATATTGTCGATCGTACTCTTGGGTATTCGAACAGACCTGAAGGAGGACCTGAATGCAACGGCTGCCGAAATGATCTACGGCGCAGGAATACGATTGCCAGGGAAGTTTTTCGTATCGATGGCTCGACAAGCGACCTCCGAATACGCCAACCGGCTTAAAAGGCGGATCGAAGAAATGAAGCCGCAACCGATCAATCGACATGGCACGAAATACGTGTTCCTTTTGTGAATCATATTCAGCGCTGTATACAAGGAAAGTAATCCTGGAAACATTAAATAAGTCGAATACTATCTTATATCGATTCCTTGAATTAATTGTAATGGATTAACATCTTTATCTATGGACTTTTGTAAATTTATACATTTTTCTCGGTTATTTATTGATTTAAAAAAGATGAATCTATTGATATACATTTTTTCATTATATTAGCTCATCATATTCTGTAAACGCTTTTACAATTGTTATATGACCATTATCTTTCTTTTTTTAACGAAGAGGGGAAAATGCAAGCCGAAGATTCCATAAGCACTTCAGGGTTGGGCTCTTCGAATTTGTACCTCTACATATATTACATGAGTAGTCTTCTTTTCATGAGTTATACTAATAATAAAATACTTCGAGCATCTTATTATAAATTATCTGGTAATTATGATTACTCATGCTCAAAGATGCTAATTATTGATATTTATATGTTATATAGTTATAGTATATCAGTTATATTCCTGTATAATTTGTTTCATTATTGTATTGGCTTGTCCAGAAAATTCGTTCTGATTTTTAAAGAATTTGGTCGACATGAAAGATCATATTGAAAAGTTTTTCGCCAAAAAAGCTGAGAAGTTCTGGAAGGATGGAATATTCAAGTTACGTGAAAGATGGAGAAGTTGTGCAACAAAATGCAAAAAACACCTATATAATTCAATAAATGTATATCGAATCGAAATGAAAATCGGAACGAACTTTCCGGGCAAGCCAATAACATGCGAGTATGTCAATATGCCTTTTGTTATATCCTACTCATTTCGAAGTTTCTTTCCTTAGTGTTCTATCTACCATTGCGCCTTCGTCTATTTATAGAGGGCTTTTATATTTCGTTATTATCTATCGTTCAAGTCTCTTAACTATTTGTTATATTGTTTATATGCATATGAATTTATATATACACTTATATACACTTGTTCTCTGTTCTTGTGTGATTTATATTAATTGTTATTACTTTATCATTTTCTTGCATGCTTTACGAGTCAAATGACATGCAAAACTGTTGAAGAATAGGAAATGGAGATCAGTCAAGATTCGATAAAGTCAGTTAATTAACTACACTAGTATGTAAACACAAAGATATCTAGATATACATAAATATATTTATTGTAATTGTTGTAATATATAATGTTAATAATATATGCTCTATAGAATAGAATGAGTTATAAAAGAAACCAAATAAAATAAAATGTGGAAGAGTAAATATGTAGCTAGTGTAATATTCAGTACTTTTAAAGCAGACATAAAAATCTATTAATAATCCTATTCAATATTAATGTTTATTTATTTCATTCTTACTCTTTTGCTTATGTATGAATTCTACGAACTCCGTATCAGGTGTTGGTCAGGTTATGTACCGCGTACCAAAGCTAACTAGAATAATGAATAAAATTGACAGTCTTTACTAAACTTAGTTCATTTATCCTATCCTATCACGTACTAAAGGTACGTAAAAAATAAATAAGATAGATACATCAACATATAATACAACAGAATACTTGTAAGTATAATAAATAATTAATTAAGCAAATATATACCATATATATATATTATTGTAGTTTGTCATGCATATGTATTCATATTTATTCGTTCTCATATTATGTATGTCTTTGTTATTTGTTGTTAGTATATACAACACAATTTCATTGAGATAGTTTCTTCTTCATGTTATTTACATATTTTACATAGAATGATATAAAATTTATAATTTTCTTGTGTTAAGTATTAATTAGCCACCTTGTACAGTTGTATCAAGATGGCCGCCTTCTGTCTCAAGTGTCAACACGTGCTTCAAGTTCAATCGAAATATCGTATTATTTCACTAAAATTCCGGAGTCTTAGTATTATTAACTATTTATCATGTCACTAAGTGGGATCATTATCTGTATCGTGTCGCTCAGTGTACTTTTACGGTGCATTTAGTATTGATTACGTTTGAACCTCTTACTCTACATTTGAAATATCAATGTGTTTATCAGTAATATTATTGTCTTATATAGTAAATTATTATTTTATGATTTGAGCTTATCTCATGCATAGGCGTCGTGTATTATTACTTTGTAACTAGTATAAAAGACGCTTTATGATAGTGCGTTCTTTGATTGATAGAGATTAAAACTCCTGATGCGTGGATGGTTACAGTTATTTATATTACGAGTGCTTTTAATTTGCTCCAATTTAATATATATTAGTGAGTTCTAATTTTCGCCCTTTTTTATCTTCATATTTTATAAAACTCATTCACGTAAGTTAGGTTGTGAATTTGTGTATGCTTTGAAATACCTATATTCTTATATTCTTGTCATTTCGATCTTATTGTTCATAGGATTTAGAATGATAAATCATACCTCTAGTGTTCATAAAATATGAAAGTCTTGATTATATTGCAAATAATCAATTAATTAATGGTTTTTTTTATTAATATTTAGAGCGTACTATAGTATAGTTTTGTTTTATTTTAATTTGTACTAGTGTGTTTGTATATTACATACTGGATTCTTGTCCCTTTTGACGCTATAATTTGTTAATAAATTTTATTTAATTTAATAAGTCCTCCTCTCAACTATCTTATCGACCGTACGGTATCATAGTTCGACAAGCTGCTACATCTCATTCAAGCATCGCTATGTTCGTTTTGTCGAATATAGCTGCAACTGTCAACACGTGTACTAATGTGTTCAAGTGTTACTATAATCAATTAATTATGTAGTTAAAATAAATTAAATTTTTGAACAAAGTAGTGGATTCACCTTTCGTGCGTTTGCCGCAATTCATAACTACATAGTGTTGCAATGCTTAACTTAATAGCTTAATTGTTTATTCGGCACGTGGTTGACAGTTTCTTTTATGATATTTCTTTCTTCTAGCAATATGATTAGTGTATACCTGTGCAGGTTCATCATGCAGTGAGTAACTGTGGAATAACTGTGTCTCACGTTTCATCGACAGTATTGACAACACAGGAATATTACCACGTGTTATCTCCATTAGCAACCTAACCTCGCATCGGTGTGTTACTATTTTTTGATTTATATTAATATTAATATTAAAATTTCTTTGTTAATATACTAAAATTGTATTTATTCCATGCTGGAATCATCCTGTTGTGGGAAGTTATCCAGCGTTATACACGAAATGGCAGATCATCTATCTACTATCACGTACATTAAGGTTATGTGGACTCTTAATGTTCCATCGAGTACAAAGTTCCATCGAAGGTAAAATAGCTTCTGCAGTGAGCATAGTACTATCGTTTCCACATCGCGTGGTAGTGTCCGGTAGCTATAAAATTAAGGATTTTTATTAAGGAATATTCTATGCACGCCTGCTGTGGTTGCTTCTTCTAGAGAGTTCATTAAAATGTTTCCAGAGCTCTTCACTCTCAGTGACTATATCAGTGAGATTTCTAGAAGTCAGCGTTTTCTGCATTGTTTTCAAGAGCATACTGTACATCATCCAATTCTTCACCACAACCCTAGCATTTAATGGTTGTTTCTTTATTTATCTTTTCACGGTATGTATTAAAAATACCATGTCTAGGAAATATCTGAAATATATAATGGTCAAATATACTTTCGCTTATTTTTAGCCTCTTATGTATGAAGCGCCACTATAGTGGCTCGCTCTACTGACTCATTTACCGTTTGAACTAAATGATCTGTTTCATTTGTCTTGCTTCATACTTCTTTTGCCCTCATAACGTTTTATGACAGCGTTAACAATATACAGATGGAATATATAGTCTTTGCTTTTGATATATCAGTATGAAGTATCAATCGTTGCTTTTCGTTAAAATAAATATACCATTATTAGGTAGTCTTTTTAACATGCCGATCCGTATCCTTATAATTTTTTAGAATCTTCAACCTCAAAATGTCACTTCAAAATAGGAAACGAAGAGTAATTTGCTACAATTCAGAAACAGACTCGGAAATCGAAAATGATTTAACCAAAAACAAACGTGGTAGGAAGAATGGAAAAAAATTGAGCACACTAAGTTCGTCCGAATCAGAAGATTCCAATGTTCACAAAGAGACAACATGCGGTAAAATAATCTGGTCATATGAAAATTTGAAACCGCAAGTGCATAAATTTGATTCCCACAATTCTGGTATGACAATCCAGCTTAATCGATCTGCAACTCCGATCGATTACTTCCAACTATTTTTCTCTGAAGAATTAGTGTCATTTATTGTGGAAAAAACGAATGAATACCGCAAATTCAAGATGGACAATTCCAGGCGGTCTTTCCTAAAACCTCACGAAAGAGAAACAACATTGAGTGAAATATACAATTTCTTTGTAATTCGTTTACTCATGTCGCGAGTAAAGAAATTACATTTTTCCGAATATTGGACAAAGGATAAATTTTTACGAACCGATGTTTTTGGCAAAATTATGAATAGAGACAGATACGTTTTTCTATTACGCATTCTTTACTTCAGTAAAATTGAGTTAGTTAATTCCGATAGACTAATAAAAATTAGAGAATTTTGTAATAAGCTTTGTCGTTCTTTTCAAAATTGTTTTATTCCATTCCGCCATTTATGCGTGGATGAAAGTTTATTGCTAAAGGGGCGGTTATCATTCCAGCAGTATATCCCGTCTAAACGGAATAGGTTTGATATCAAGTCTTTTGTATTGTGCGACTGCAAAACGGGATTTGTACTAAATTTTGTTGTATATGCCGGAAGCGATTCCGAAATAACAAAAATGAACAAAAAGTATCTAGGAAAATCGGCTGAGGTTGTACTCACATTATTGAATTCATATTTAGGAAAGGGGCACACATTGTTCGTTGACAACTGGTATACCAGCCCGACCTTATTCAGTTATTTACATAATAATAAAACTAACGCGTGCGGCACCGTAAAGTCGCGAAGAAAAGAAATGCCTATAATGAAGGAAAAACTAGACAAGGGTGAAATATGCTTCCGATCATCGCCCAATATGCTCGCTCTCAAGTGGCAAGACAAACGGGAGGTATATATGTTGTCAACTTCCCACTCCGCGGATTATACAAATACTAAAAAAATAAACTATCGGACCGGAGAAATTATTCAAAAACCGTCTTGTATTGTTGATTACACTGCCAATATGGGTGTAGTCAACAATAGGGACAAAGTAATATCGAGTGTACAATCAGTCCGAAAAAGTGTCAAATGGTATAAAATATATTTTTTCCATCTGCTTGATATGGCAATTTGGAACGCGTATTGTTTATATAATCTTCAAGTAAAAGAAAAAATAACAATGCGAGCGTTTCACCTTAGATTACTTAAAGAAATTTTCGAAAAATTCGGTTATACGAATAATAACGTTAGCTCTAACAAATCTATCGCTGATCATCCCTTTAGACTAAGCGGAAAACATTTTCCATCGTACTGTAGGTCTACAAAATCTAAAAAAGCGTTACGAAACTGTATCGTATGTTCAAAGAATGATGTAAGACGAAGATCGCGTTATGAGTGTGAAGATTGTGACGTAGGTCTATGTGTCATACCGTGCTTTAAAATATATCACACTCAATTGTATTATTAATTATTAAAGTAAATTATTAACCTCTTTGGTACGGCTGAATTTTGCACGGGGCTGTTTCTCTGTATGGCTGAGTTTGACGCGAATTACGCTTAAACGATACAGTACTGCAATGTGTTACGGATAATGCTGTTCTCTACGCAAGCACATTGGAATGAAGTTTTTGATAACTAAATTATAATTTTTCTTAAAGACGTGATGCATATACTTTAACTTATAACTAATACTAACTTTTCATTTTTTGTTTATTCTTTTTATGTTATTATTTTGATTGCTAAACGTAACAAGCTTATAAATTGACAACCGATATACAGAAATAATAGCATGACGATCAGTATATAGAGGTAAGGAGGACTACGTGGTGAGGTGAAGAACAATTATACTTTCCTAGACTTCCGAAAAATCGCTCACAAGGTTATCTCATGCTAAGCCGAGGTTTGCGTGACCCAGGGGGTCGCTAGCCGTTTGTCAATTGAGCCCTACAGAAAATCGGCATTTTTGTGAACGCTGTTGAGGCTAACACGAAAACTTCGCAAGAAAAGATACATGGATGTGTCTCTAATTGCAGCAACAGATAAAAAAACATCTTTCTCGAAAATAGCTTCGCTGGCGCTTATATCGTAAGTCTTATCGACCGTTGCAAAGCGTTAATTCGTGACCAAAATCAAATTTCACAATTTCAATTTAAGACACTTTATTTTTTTTTTATGAATTCACAACCCCCAAAGCTCGAAATTCACACATTTCTTCTCTTAAATGTTTCTATGACTATATATAGGGTTATGCAAACACAATAATAAAATTGACATTAGCTGTTTTCATTATTCATTATTACCAAAATAAGTGCTAACGAATGACAATTAATTGTTATTTAAAAAATGGATACGTTTTTACTACTTTTTATTAACCCTTCGCACTCGGAGCCGTTTCGCGGTTTATCTGCCAGTAACTGGCCGATGTCTTTCCAGTAAAGTGTGCAAACAGGAATCGTGTCATATTCAAATAGTTTAACTTCAGAATCTAGTAATTTATTCTCATGTCTGGTTTATTAGATATTAAGAAACATATTTATAATAAAAAAATTAAAATTTTGTATCTTACATTTTTTTAACGAGGGTAACGTGTAAAACAGTCATCGATATGCATCGCAAGCTCCTTGATACACGTTGAATAAAAGTAATTTGCTTGGCGTCTACCACTTGGTATTTCTCTAAGTGAGTAGACAATGCAGTTTTTTTTTCTTCAACATCAAGAATGTGAAGTTTATTGTTTAATCTGTTTTCCGATAATGATTTTGAAGGCCGTATTTGTGGTCTCTGAAAGTCACGTTTGAAATGATCGATCAGGAGCTTGATAAATTTGTAATACGTCATAGATGTCTCATTGTTTGTTTTTTCTAATATTCGATACAATATGTATGAGTTAATCACACACATCTCGAATCCTCAAAAAAATAATTTTCTCCACCATTTTAAAGATTTTCGTAGGAAACAATACAGCAAACTCTCGCTTAACCGACTGCGTGGTCCGTGGGCCGGACCTTTATCAGTTATCATTTCTAGGTAGTTACCGAACAAAAGTATATAATCATAACGTATAAAATAATGTTTATTGCACTTACCTAGTACATACATATGTATATATGAACAATGTTTATTACATATTATTTCTTACAGAAAAATGGGTAATTTTTTCTACTTCTTTGATTTAATTTCGTTTATTAATGCAATATCATACCACTTTTAAAGAAATAAAATATCAATGACAGATGAATTCTCTTGCCGTTCAATGTATCTCATTGCAGTTTCAAGTGCAATCTTTATTTTTGCATGACTCATTTCTTCGTTCACAACTCAATCCTTCTTCATTCAAAGCTTTTGAATTATTTAATTCTTCATTTTTCATCAATTCTGCTTGTCTAATAGTCTCGATAATTTCATCATGTAATATTTCATTCTCTAAAATATTATCATTTATAAGCCATTCAGCGACATAGTGTACTAAATTTTTGCATTCGAGTAAATGATTGAAATCGTTTTACTCGGTGAATTTTTCGGCATCAAGTAATAATTTCTTCCATGATCTTAAATATGTCGACGCCACAATTTTTTCAAATGCAGATGCCAACACATAAATAACATCTTTAATATTAATTTTCTCAAGAGCATCAGTAAATTGTGTTTTTAACATCGTTAATCTGGTCATCCGTTTCATTTTCGATTTCAGATTGTTACATATTGGAACTAAACCTTGAAAATATATCTTGCGTTGCTTCAAATACTTAACAACAAATAAAATTTATACCAAAATAAGCTCTTATAAATATTATTGAATTGAATATGTGCAACATCATTTTATTTCAATACCTTTTTATAAATATCATTTTATTTCGATATATTTTTTATAAATAAGTCATCGTAATTGTAACTATCTGCAAGATAAGAAGAAGAAGTTATTAATATAAAGTAGAAACCGGAGAAAGTATTACAACCATCCCCTGTCCCGGAGCTTTTATCTGCTTATAAATTATTCCGTTTCACAATTATTGCAAACATATAAATCGTGTTGTTATGAAATTGCGATATGAAATTACTGATGGCATTAATGGCACAAGTTAGAGTGACCAAGCTTCCCGCTCAACACATGTTAATGCCCCAACTTGCTTTGTTCCTTTCTTCGCAAACACCTTATTTGGCTTTTCAACTAAGGTGATACTAGTTTTACTAACATTACCGGACGACGGCAGCGCAGTGGTTAGCACCTTTGGTTATGAACGTTCGGGGCCTAGGTTTCAAATCCTGGCGCCCGTAGTCCGATTGTTCTTCCACGACACAAAAATGAGAAGAAAAGCAGCACAGTACTTTAGCAGTGACTCTACACCTCATATTTATCACTAAAGCACAGATGTTGAATCCAATCGAATTTAAACGTGACGAGCACCACTGCGGTGAAGGGAGGACACGGCCCAGCACATGTTAGAATTTTGTTCGGCGTGGGAGGCCCCACGTCATCTTCTACAGCTAATGATCCGAGAAAGACTAGACCCCTCGTCAGTTGCGAAAGCGATACTGAGTGGGCGACAAAAGCTCCTCGCAGTACGCTCATATCGCGAAGCCATAATGCTCGTAAAGGAACGAACAGAGCGAAAGAGGGTGAGAACATCCCACCCTAGCAGGATTCTGCGCCAAAGACGGCCCTACCCCGTCTTAGGTGGTCATAGAGGTTGACACGCAGAGGAGGATCTGGACCTCCTCAGACTTACACGTTGGGCCAGGGGATAGCTTTGAGAGGGGTTGTCTCTCCTAATGCCCGAACTAACCAAGGAAGACTGCCTCAGGCAGGAGAAGACGCAGGAGTGTCCTGACAGTAATCCGAAAATGGGTCCCAGGCATTCCAGCTGAGCGTCGGGCGATTCACTGTGGGGTTTTAGTCAGTATAGTCTGACACTACCCCGCCGCTTCCAAGCGGGGGGGGGGGGAGGTGTCTATGAGGATTCCCTACGTATAAAAAAAAGTTTTATGAACATTATAAATACTTTTCGTCTCTAATTTGAAAATCATCAAGAACCATTTTTAAATTCTCAAAAGCATCAACGTATATTTCATTGAAGCTAGTGACACGAGATAGAGACTGGTGGGCTCTGAACATCGAATACACAATAATTGTTGAGTGTCTTCTCATACAGTTAGAGAACTAATCTTTACTGGTCATTTTGCTTATGTCCCACTGGCATAATAGCATAGTAGATGTATATTTCTGTGCTAGCTCATATGCGAATATCCTTATTTCTTTTGGATAAAGCTCGCAATATACCTCGGCAGCTCTCATTATGTATTTTACTTTCCTGCATGATGTCATCATAAGCAGTTTTATATATTGATGTATTTTTTGTGCCTCAGTCTTTCTAACTTTCGTGCGAGGAATTCTAATAAAAGTTTAATTATAATTTTTATTTGTAAAAGGAAATTAAATTTATTAGGTAATTTAATAAAAATTCTTACTTTAGTAATAGTAAAAGATAGAAACAAGTTATAATAAAAAAATATTAATAATAGTAAGTAAAATATAAAAAGTTACAAGTGATTCAACTTCCTTGGTCGTTCGGCTGGTATAAACTAACGATATCGTTTTCTCGTGTACCTAAAGTATGCATGTACACGTGTAGTTAATATATCCGTATTTTAATTCGTGTACTTTTTAATACACGGGTACACGTGTATCGAAATACAGGGGTGCCCGGATCATAATATCTATACATGTATCCGTGTACTGAGGTTCACTATAGTTCCACGTGTATTAACCCGTACCCCATGTTCTATGTTTATAATTAAATATCAGAATATTTAGGTATGTGAATTATTTATGAGACTTAATTTACTGTACTGCAGGAAAATAAGAAACATTATAGTTTTGATTAATAAAATTCTATTTATTAATTTTGTATTTTGAGCTAAGAAAATTAAAGTATTAACATTTTATGGAAGTAAACGGTTCCTTTTCTTTTTGTTATAATATTTTGTTACAACTTATATTGGATAAGTGGACTTCAATCGAAGCGTAATTGTGGTTCGGTTATACATGTTTCAATTTGAATGTAAACATCATTGTTATCGGTGATCTGGTCATATAAAAATTCAAGAATAGATTTTTCATGTGCCTTTGTTGTATTTACTATATCCGAATCTTGAAACAAATGTTTTATTTCTGTACGAATTATTTTCTTTACGTCAGATGTTTTGTGCTTCATATTTTTGTATCTTGGATAAAAAAAAGCAGGATATATGGTTCAATGAGAGTGTCACCTTCGTTCCATTTAGTTCAATTTCATTCCAATTCCATTGCAATAGAATGAAGTAACGTGACACACAAATGTGATTTTTCAACGTGGTGCGGTATGGCTTTCTGCGCTCGTTTGTCACCTGTATGTCACGAAACTTATACCATACATTTATTAAAGGTTAATAGTGTTTATTGTGAAGTGACGTGACGTGACGTGATTTTCACTACGTAGCGCGTTATAAGCTTTCATAGATCTGTTGCATTTCTCAATACTTTCGCGTTCGTTTCGACATTTCACTGCTCTCTGTCCAAATTCCTGAAAACCAACTCGTGAAGAGGAAATTCAGCTCCCTCGTGTACAGAAGTGTCATATGAAAACATGACTGAATCGAGCCAATCATCCTCTCTCCAATCTTTCTAGTATTATTTATATAAAGTGAATAACTTTAATATTCGGACACCACAAAATTGCTATTTCGTTGCACTATAATTTTGTTCATAATAGAATAAAACGTAAATGGTTAGATATGATATGGGTATGATATGGATATATATGATATTTAGGTGTCGAGTTCACAATAGTATATAATATCCAAAACTTATTAAATAATACGTATTAAATGAAACAATGTCTAATTTTAATGTTACTTTATTATTCAGACACTAAAATATCAGCAATTTTTCTCTTAATTTTTATATTTTACGAGTGATTTAATATCTTGTAGAGTAACTTTCTTGACTAATAACTTTTCTCAAACGTTGGGACATATCACAAATTATTTTTTCCAGATATTCGGTATTAATATTATTCCATTCTTCCTTTAATCGCTGTTTCAACGCTTCTCTTGACGTTATTGCAATTTTTCTAGTTCGTCCCATAGGTTTGCAATCGGTTTCAGATGTGATATTTTGGACAGTTATATAACAAATATTTCTGTACAATATATGCCTTATGTTTTTAGGATCGTTTTCTTGATAGTACTTAAAAGTATCAAGAATATCCATTTTCATTTCACTTCTGCGTAAGTTATTTTTTAATATGTTTAGATATATATTTTTCTCCATAATGTTATCAATAAAAAGTAATTCGCCCGTTCCAAGCGTTGAAGTAAATCCCCATACAAACAAGTTTCCATCACCGTTTTTATACAGTGGCTTTCGTAAATTTTAAATTTAATTCTTCATTCTTCTTTCGCTATACCATTTTTCTCCCATTTAAACCAAAAATATTAAATTCACTTTCGTCACTAAAAATTGCGTCATTCCGCCATGTATTTCCTTTTAAAACAATCTAAATAAATAAAAAAAAGATAATTTGATCTTTTCTTTCTATTTGCTTCATTTACAAATGGCTTTCACCGAGCCATTTTTTCCCGTTGCAACCATTTTTTTCAGTGTTCTGTGGATGGCTTGGGGCTGCATCACCCACCTCGCCTTCATGTTGGGACCTCCTTCACCCTGCACCAGTTTTGACCGTGGTAGGATGCGAAAGATTGAGTGCACCCGGACTGAAATTTGCGTCGATGACCCGGCGACGAAATAATTAAAATTATGTGATATGGGCATTAAAGAAAATAAATTTTACAATGTAGGGGAGGGATACCACAATACTGGCGCCGTCGCGGTTGGTCAAGCTGCCTCGTTATCTTACGACTGTGATCTTTTCGAAGTGGACTACCAGGCCCCTAATTGTGTTAATCCGACTGACGAGGGAACGGCGCTTTTTAGGAGCAGTGTCGCGGCCGTCGGAGGAGACATGGTGTTCGCTGCAGATTCCGACGTGTGGTTAGGTGTGAGCCATCCCTAACGGTTTTCCAATGTCGCAACCTCTCGCGATTACTTTCTGGTTCTGCAAAAACATGCATTCTTTCCCTTTCTTTAAAATGCTGAAGTCTATGCTGTTTTTGGTGACAAATTTAACGGAAAATAAATTTCTTTTCATACCTGGTGCATATAAAACATCGTGCATTGTACTTATTAACCATTTGCCATTTACAAAGGTTTCCACTTCGATATTTCCCTTGCCGCACGCATCTATAAACGTACCATCGCCGATATCTATCTTTACCATTTTTTCGAATTTTTCGAAGACACTGAACCATTCTCGTCGTCTCGTCATATGTTCCGATGTTCCTGAATCGATTACCCAAATGTCGTCGCTCGCCGCTTGCGTCGTTAAAATGCTTCCTAGTAGAGCAAGTTTGCTGCAATCTTGACTTTGATTTCTGGACTGCCATTTGTCTTCTCTGTTGTCTCTTTGATTGTTTCTAAAGCAATTCTTACTGGTTTGACCTTTCCTTTTGCATACAAAGCATCTAAAGCGATCTCATTTTAAATGGCCAACATTTCCACAATTAAAGCAGCTTGTTTCTCGCACTCACGTCTGCTTGTCTGCTTCTGCTGGTCTCTTTTGTTGTTATTGCCTTTCGTTACCAGTGCTATCAATGCTTCCGTCATCAGCCTGGCAGTGAGCTTGTCTAAAGCTTTTTTTTCGTCGTACATTGAATCCCATGCACTATGAAAATGACAAAACTTCTTTGGCAACGTCGTTAAAATGTGCATAATCAGCATTTCGCCAGTTTCGCTTCCAAGAGCTTTGATCTTTGCCGCCAGCTGTTCCAACTTTGATAAATTGTGAACAACACTTTCAAATCCTTCCCATTTAAAATCAAAGAACTGTTTCTGGACCATACTTAAAGTATATTTTTAGCGGGTTCCTTTCTACTGCGGTGACAATTAATTTTCTCACAAACTTATCTGCTTTTAAAAATCTTTTACGGGCATTTTTTTCTTCGTACTTTCGTCTAGATGACGCAGATTCCCTTCACACACGTCGATCATGTCGTCATCTTCCTTCAAAAGTGCACGCATAATAAAGCGCCACTGGAGCCAATTTTCCTTGCCACGCAGCTTCTCGGTCTTCACACTCTCTGATTCCATTTTTGTTTTATTATTATTATTTTTTCAATACTCTTACTCACTTTATTTTGCACAACTCTTTACCACCTTACTCACTTCACGTTCCTACTACAAAATTCACAGCTCTGGGCCCGTAACCTGTTGTGGTTATCTGATGGAGGAACGCGTGGATGAATTTATAATAGAAATAGAAATATATATGTCGGGTTGGCATTAGGATCGGGATTAGGGGCGCGTAATGAATCTTCACCGGGATTACTCATCGTGGCCACACAATTCGAGGTATCGTTTATTGATACGAGCAAAGATATTACAATATTAACAAGCGACCGAGATAATTAAGCAATGGTGACAATGATCTCAGATTCGGCAGCGAATCCGCGATCAAATGAATAACAGCTATGCTTTTCTCACAAGTATGAATCACAATCGACTAATTCTTTATGCACGGATCGTAGAGACTGAAAAACTTGCTAACGAGAGCTCTCGAAAAAGAATGAATTTTCCGTCGCGGTGATGCCGAGGAAGAAAACTATGATGGGGTGTGTCTAAGGGCACGAGATCATCGGATTCGTCGAGGACGACCTTCGTCCAGGAAGTGAGGGAAACAGACGTTGCCGTTAATTGGCTAATTTCTGTATTGGTGGTCCGAGAGAGATGCTAGCCGTTCTTGAAAGAAAGTTGCTGGCGGGAAGTGTCCCGCGTGGGAAAACCCGATCTCCGGCATCCTCGCGTCTAAGGTGGCAAAAAAGACTGTTTGTTATCTAGTTACCACGGCTATTTGTCAAATTCTGTAATAATCATATCCGTACGAGTAGATACCTTCTCTATTACGTAACCACGATGGCTAATTCCAGAGAATATTCATTACACGCCCCTAACCCTAATGATAATGTTAATCCGACATATATATATGTCGAAGAAGCATTAAGATTAGGATTAGGATTAGGGGCGTATAACGAATGTCCTCGGGAATTAGCCATCGAGGTTACGCAATAGAGAAAGCATCTACTTGTACCGATATGATCATTACAGAATCTGACAAGCAGCCGCGGCAACTAGATACTCGAGATGCTAATGACAATGATCTTAGGTTCGATAACGAATCCGCGGCCAACGGGACAATTACACCCCCTTCAAAAGTCCAAGTCAAACTCCGTACTCAACGTGAAATGTCCACCGATCGCAAAGACGCCGTCCCACTCGCGGACGAGATCATACAAGAATGTCTCCCCGTCATCGTGAAGCTGCAGAGGTAAGCTACGACGGGGTGTGTTCAGGGCACGAGATCATCGGATTCGTCGAGGACAACCCTCGTCCAGAAAGTGAGGGAAATGGACGTTACTGTTAATTGGTTAATCTCTGTTGGTGGTTAGAAAAGGATGCTAGCCGCTCTTGAGCGAAAGTTGGTAACGAGAAGCGTCGCCCGTGAGGGAAAACAGATTTCCCATATCTTCCCGTAGCGGGTGATAGAT
>CM026121.1:7875282-7894722 GCA_014825825.1 Bombus turneri | reverse complement strand
TATACTGTCAAAATCAACATGCTGAGTAATTTTGCCCAATATATATGTCGGAGAAGCATTAAGATTAGGGTTAGGGGCGTGTAACGAATGTCCTCGGGAATTAGCCATCGAGGTTACGCAATAGAGAAAGTATCTACTTGTACCGATATGATCATTACAGAATCTCACGAGCAGCCGCGGCGACTAGATACTCGAGATGTTAATGACAATGATCTTAGGTTCGATAACGAATCCGCAGCCAACGGGACAATTACACCCTCTTCAAAAGTCCAAGTCAAACTCCGTACTCAAACGTGAAATGTCCACCGATCGCAAAGACGCCGTCCCACTCGCGGACGAGATCATACAAGAATGTGTCTCCCCGTCATCGTGATGCTGCAGAGGTCAACTATGACGGGGTGTGTCTCAGGGCACGAGATCATCGGATTTGTCGAGGACAACCCTCGTCCGGAAAGTGAGGGAAATGGACGGTACTGTTAATTGGTTAATCTCTGTTGGTGGTTAGAAAAGGATGCTAGCCGCCCTTGAGAGAAAGTTGGTAACGAGAAGCGTCGCCCGTGAGGGAAAACAGATTTCCCATATCTTCCCGTAGCGGGTGATAGATTTGGGGACTGTTAGGATAAAGTCTGTTTGTTCGTTTGGAGGACCTTAGTTAACTAAATGTCCCGTGAATGCATCGACATCTAGCAATCGTCTTGCCCGAAGAATAGTGTCTGCGTATGGCAAACAACGGGGCAAAGGCCGTTGGAATGCGCACTGTAGAGCACTGGTACTATTATCTTTTCTTAAGGAGGGCTAAGTAATTCTATACTTCCACTAGACAAAATATCCATCCCGTGACCGCGGCTACACTCGACGTTTTGTCTGGCGCCTCGAATTTTGCATTTCATATACATCTAATAACCTCAACACAAACTTTAGGATGGAGTAGTAGGTGTGTGGTAGGATTTTTTAAAGTTTAAGTTGTTTTTTTTAAGTCCTACCTAACCAACAGGCCATGGTCAAATACCTAGACACTACTACCACAACATTCCCAATAGAAGCTGGCATACCCCAAGGCAGTGTCCTCGGACCCCTGCTGTTCTCCATCTACACTGCTGATTTACCTACATCATCAGACATAACATTCGCAACATTTGCTGACGACACAGCTCTATTAGCTTCCAACGCTGACCCGACAATTGCTTCATGTACTCTCCAGCGATGTCTCGACTCTTTGGAAAAGTGGTTTCATAAATGGGGATTCAAAATCAACGAAAAAAAATCCACACATGTAACCTTCACGCTCCGAAAACAAGCCTGCCCCCAGGTCACCATCAGCAACACAACATTTCCTAGCAAGGACACAGTCAGATACCTGGGCATGACACTGGACAGGAGATTAACTTGGAAAAATCACATCACAGACAAAACGAAATAACTCAAGGACAAACTTAAAAAAACTTTATTGGCTCACTGGCCGACGCTCCAACCTAAGCACACAGAACAAAATTACCCTCTATAAGACCGTAATAAAACCTGTTTGGACCTATGGAATCCAACTATGGGGAACAGCAAGCAACTCCAACATCGAAATACTTCAACGCTTCCAATCGAAAACGCTAAGACCCATATTGAATGCACCCTGGTATGTCAGCAACGAAGTAATACATTGCGACCTCAAGATACGTACAGTCAAAGAGGAAATATCTAAATATAGCACCAGATATTGTGAAACAGTCAACAGACATCAAAACCCCCTAATTACTGGATTACTCGATACATCGTTCCAAATCCTCAGGCTCAAGAGACACTACTCGTTAGACCTAAGCTCCAGATTCAACTAGTTTTTATTCTAAATTATGCATATTTATAATAAGTTAACTTATTACAAATAATTTAGCCATGTCACAGCGCCACGCCAGAAAAAAATACTAAAAATTCTCAATGCGAGAATTGATTGTAAATTTTATAAATAAATAAAAAAAAAATTTGGAACTTGCATCTATTTCTTTCCAAACTGTCCCATCGGGCCCAGTTTCAATACGTTGGTTCTCTTCATTAGTCTCACACTCTGCCGTCAACGATAGTTTCTTTCCCTTTTGCCTTGGATGTGAACGCTTATTTGTAACACTTTTCCCGTGTTTTATCGGAATGAGCAATAATTTTGAGAAACATCTCAGCTTTTAAAATGTTTGTAACAATTGATCGTAATAAATGCTAAATTTTATGGTGGTTCCTTATGATTATTATGGGCCTCAGTCGATATGTCTTGACAGCTAGTGGTCATCTTGATCGAGGGATGAATTATGGTTTATGACAAGATTACGGGCGTAACAGTTGTTATTAATTGTTATTACTGATTTTATTTGTCATTTGACCTTGAGATAGCCTTTTCTTTGTACTGATTGCATTTATTTTAAGAGTAACTAAAATATTTTGTCGGCCGGTCAAATGGACCGCCCGCGGTAGGCAGGAGAGAATACAATTTTTTCTTAGAAAAGAAAAAAGCAAACTAGAAGTAAATATCGAAAAATATCTTGTATGCATGTTGGAGGAAATTATGAAAAAATTTAGAAAAAGTTATGAAGCGATGTGATAACGTTTAAATATGGTTAAGTTTGTGAAAGAAGAAGTTTGAAAACGGTCAATTTGACCAGCACTGGTAACTTTAGTGTTAAGTTCTCGCTGATGGTGAATTGTATTCTCCTTCACGTTGATATTCGATCCCTTGGTTTCCCCTGATTACTTATCTTCAGTTGATACTTCATCCGCTCGGTTATCTTACTGGCGCCGTGTCTTCGTTTCTTAGTTTCCCACCGATGCTACGTGAGAGAATGTCAAGGTCTCCCAGCATTTGTCGCCCGACTGTCGCACCGGGTGTCGTGGTGGGGTATTGCACGCGCAAGATGGAGCGCTTCAGCGAACGTCTCATTGTTCCGCCAACTCTCAATCGTGTAACATCCATTACTTCGCGCTCTTCGATAATGAAGTGTTTCTTCGAGTGTTCGCGCGTTTTATCGTGAGCTTGATTTATTACTTTGTGGAAAGTATCGTGAAGTGGATTTACCGATCGCAGTGGGTTGTTTTGACAGTTTCGATTGTTTTATCCCTTCGTTATCCATGGTGACATGTTGGAATCCTTTGATTGAGATGCGCATATTTCGCGCTCTTCGTTGATTCTCTATATACTTGTTTCCTTTGTTTCAGAGTGACTTGTTATAAGTCTATCGGTCTCGGATGCGCGCATTTTGCGCTTCCTGATCGATTTTCTTTACACTTGTTATTCCGTTGTCAATGGAGTAGAGCAAGGTCAAATCATTTCGTTCTTCAAATAGTTTAGAATTGTTTAAGTTACCGAGCCATCCACTCTCTCATCGTTCTAACAGAATTTCAGAATCGCTTTAACCTTTGTATTGGCAAGATCAATCTCGTTGATCATCGAACTCTTGTATTACATTTACGAATCGCTTCCCTCAAAAGCAACCGTTTCATTGTTCTTTGTTTTATCAATCGTGTTACGACCGTTCGCGGAGAGACGCGATCGCGAGGAAAACGCGTCAGCGAGAGGCGTAAATTCTCGCTACGATTCGGATAATCGACGCCGCGAATTAGTCGTTCCTCTGTTTCGGTTAAGAAACAGAGGTAGTTCAATGAATTTAACACTATATTAACAGGGTTAATATAAACTTGTATATTTAACAATATTCAATAGTATAATAAAAACGTCACAAATTATTTAGCGATGAATACAATTAATGTGTTACAGAAATTCGATCCAATATATATATTCGTTAGACTTAGCGACTTCAATTTTATTCGTCAGACCTCTCGATGTATGCTGTTAGAATCTTCAAATGAGACTGATTTCCCTTCGATCTTTTCTTTGTCTTCTCTGAGAAACGACTCTCTACGCTCTACTCACTACGCCCGGACCATGCCACCGTTCGCACTTATGATCACGTATGCCACCTTCTTTGTGTGGATAAAATAACGGACCGAAATCGATGTTTCTAGAGCTCGACGTTTGATGACAAATATGCGCTTGCCGCTACATTGTATTCATTACGCCGGTCTTATAAGACGATCTGTCTGCGACACTGTAGTACCGCGCGCGACGGTTGGGAATACGGGGGCGTATAGTAACCTTCGTGGCGTAACAAGTCGAGTTATGAATATTCGAAGCTTCGCAACATTTGTTACAATCGCATGTTTTGTTAGCGTTTTTGCGAATAGCCCAATAGTTCGAGACTTTCACTTTTTGAATCAGTTATCCAATATTTATCATGTAATAAATGTAATGCATCAAGTAATGATCACGAATGCGCAAATACACAAACACAAACACTGAAAACAGCACTGTTACACAAGTGCATTAAAATAACTAAAGCTAGATAAATGATTCCTTTCTCATAATGAGTGTTCATACGACGTGGTACGACTGTTTATAACTAATTGATTAAAAAGATCTTGTTTATGTAGGCGTTTTGTTACGGTAAAGCTTTCTCACTGTTACTTTTTCACGTAATCGACGAGCGATTTGAGTGAGTAGTCTTTCTTACATCTGCGAATACTGATAGATATCCAGATAATATAAGGTACAACGCATAAGTGTTTAACTGGTTTATTGTTAGTATAAGACAAGCAACACAAGTGGCCGAAATCGTTTGACATATTAAGAGCTTCGTAAATATGTATCTATGTACAGAAGAACAAGAAGTATTTATTGGCGGTACTTTCTGCTTTTATCTGCCATGTAATTATATCCAACATTGACTAATATTGTTTTAGATTAGAAGTTTATTGATGCATACAGTGCATACAAAAACGTTAGGGACAAACCTTAGAAACATATAGAACAAGCGAAAGGATCTTAGTAAATATGTGTTCACAAACGATTAGTTTTGGAGTTATGAGATCTTTTTGTCAATAAGACATTACTTTTACAGAATATGTTCGTTTCAACACATACTTTGTCACGTTTTCTGATAGAAGCACATACTCGTTGAAAGATCTTTCCCGTTGAAACATTTTTCTTACTCTTCGGTAACAATCTTCGATTCGTTGTATTAACTCATTTAACTGAGCAGCTGGTTTACTACATACTCTACGTACTTTTATAGACTATACATTTTATAACTTCGAAACTAATGGTTCTTGAATCCACGTTTATTAAGATTCTTTTCCTTGTTTTGATGGGTACTACATGCTGTTATAGTTTGTCTCCAAATGCTCTATACATTCTGTATAATATAGGAATGGATATCTAGAAAAATATCGTTACTGTATTTAATGAAATTTACAGAAAAAACATAAAAACAATTTATTGTTCACTGTAGCAATTAAAGAAGCAGGTGATGTAACATACATTCTTCTTCAACTTTGAAAAAAAGTCATTGTTTCTGGCACTGGCATGTATCGATTTTTCAAACACCATAAAAATAATTTTTCCTTTTTTAAATGGTATCAAAAATTTTAAACTGAAGACAACATGGTATAAAATTCTTTGTGTTCTTCACAAGTTATAAACTGTGCTTAATCGATCATTCGTGGAGAGATACGATCGCGAGAAAGCACGTCAACGGAAGTCGCAAATTCCCGTTACGATTAGATAATCGACGCCACGAACTGATAGATCCCCTTAATTCTGTTAGGATAATAAGGGTGGTTCAATTGAGTATACATTGAATTAACAGGTATACAGGTATTACAGTTTATTCCAACAACTTTGTAAAGAAGGTAGTTACGCTGGTGCATATGTACAAGTTAAATAAGTGATTAATCTAAGCGTAAAAACCCGGTAAAGATATGTTGACTATTCTGACGATGAAGAATAAGTAAAGTTTAGTGACGATGCTGTGGCGGAGGAAACCTAGTGATGGGTGTGTCTAGCGCACGGAGCCATCGGATTTGTTGATGAAAATTTTGGTTAGGAAAGTGAGAGCTGTAGATAATGCTTCTGATTGGATAATAAGAAGGTTGGTGGACTAGGAAGGGTCTTAGCCGTCCTCGATAGAAAGTTGCTAGTGGGAAGCACTATACGTGAGAAAAACTAACTTTCCCGTGTCAACCCGCAGTAAACAATAAACGTTTTAAAACAATTAGGTAAAAGGATATTTGTTTGGTCTGAAGGACTTTAACTAGAAAATTCCTGAGATTTATGGTAGGTCCATAAGGCTATTGAGGGTACGCAGCAAGGATGTGTAGATATCTGGTTGCTATATTGCCCGCGGTGTGTGGCCTGGTCTAGGTAAACTTTCCACCAATTTTGATGACAGCCCCGAACACTGATGGAGACTTGCTTCTTCGATACAAGTTTCCATTTGCCATACTCGTTTATATACTCGATACCTGAATTCTTCACGGCTTTCTGCTTCTTGTCTCGTTATTCGTCAATATTCAATGAACGTTTCCTACCACTATCTAAATGTTTAATTTCACAAATCGATAAATTGACATTATTCATACTGGAATTATTAAGAAAACTGCACGACACAAAGCGATACTAAAAGTGAGCGACTAAGACGTAATAAAAGTTTTCATAACACATAACCTTTTTCCACTTCTTCGCCACTGTTTATTCTCTTTTTCTGTGCAGTTCCTGGCTTCCTAGTGCTGTTGTCGAGTAATAGAAACTTTACCAAAGCGTCTTTACACAATATAACAACACAACATAATCATAACATCGTAACACGTGTGCTTACTACTACTGCAATCAAATATTACTCACTATCTATGAACTGTTGCTGAAAGTATAATTAGGTGAGAGCACAGAGCGGTTTAGTTGTTGCAAAAAAATTAAATTTGACGTTACAATAAGGAGAAAACGATTACTAAGAAAGCGAACCTCCATTATCTCTTGTTCCTGCGCGTTCTCTTCCCACGTGTAACTAAATTTTTCTTTTTTTTATGACTGATATCTTAGTGTGCTTACCTGAAATTTAATTACAATAAACTTTTTTTATTTAAAATTGCATACACTTGCCAGTTATTAGCGAATCACTATGAAATTACTTACCTTCTTACAAACATCGAGGTTCTCTTTCTATTTCGTCTGCTAATTTTCATTTTTAATGTATTAAATATTTCTATATCGTACTCCAAAATTCGTTGACAACTGCTTTCTACAAATTGACAACTATTACCTGATTTTGGATCGCTCTGCTATGAATACGTCGAATATAGAAATAAAGACTAGGAGAGCAATTGAAATGCAACAAGATACCTCACAGAATTTATATTTGGACAAAGTAGTTTAAAAAGCAGAATTTGTACTGCAGTGTCTGAGTCCCTTCGGATTGATCGGCAAGGGACGGAAGTTATTTCTGTTAGAGACGAAACTGATCGCTCATAGTATTTTCCAGTGTTGCCTGTGATTTATTCCGGCGATGATGCAATTATTTATAAACCATACATAACGTAAAATTTCAACCATTACATATTGTTTGTATTATTTAGAAATTATTGCGTTGAAAATTTGATCTAAATCAGTTCATATGCAAGCAAGCGACAAACATTGGAAGATGTAAAGATCTTTTGATTTATTATTACAGTTATAAGCCGCGAAAATCAAGGATTGTCATTTTTTTACCGTTACAATTATAACTTACAAGTCATGACAATGTTAACCCATTTTGATGAAATTTTCGGCTTGTAAATATATAACTGATATAAATCTACAAAACGTATCTCTTATATTTTTATTGCAAGCTCCAATAAAAAATTGTAAAATAACGTTTACTACTACTAATTTTTCAACAAAAAATCAAGCCGTTTGGTGGAACTTCTAAAAAAATTATTCTGTTTTAGAGGTTGTCCCAATACTTTCGTGACATATATTGTATATGTACATATATATCTTTGTCTCTTTCAATATCCTAGTAATGTAGTTTTGTTTCATTATATAATCAGGCAACGGCAAACAGAAGAAAAAGAAAAAGTATTGTTTAGATTAGTGTATTTTTATGATATTTATGTAAGAGACAATGACAAAGGAAAATAGTGTTAGATAATAAATTCAGCTTTTGAGGTATAATTTATTCTTTTTAAATATCTTGTTTGTTACTGATCAGATATACAATAGTTTGTTGAAAAGCTTATGACATACTAATTTGTGCTGCTCACGACAACTTGAACGATTGATCAAATGCTAATGTACTTATAAATGATTAATATCGTTAGTTACTCCAAAAATCGTCCGGAGGGGGTATGTATTCTGCCATTTTCGTAGTACCAGTTTTAGGATCGATTATTTCACAGTATTTCAAGGTACAGATTATACCTCCATTTCCTTCACAAAAACAAGTATTGCATCCATCAAAGTAACTTTTACCCGATATACAATTTCGTTTTGCTTCTGAAAAAAGTTTGTCAATGTAATTAGTAGAAATTATAATATATGCATTATTAAGATAAATGGCAATTAGAAAACTGTAAACATCGCAGAGAAAACTTACCATAAACAGCAGCACCAAACGACTCGACGATAAGTAAGAGGAACAGAAAAATGAAGAATTTAAGAGACATGTTTCTCGCGTATTACTGTACGTCTTTCTGCGAACTATTCGATTGATGCCACTCTTTATATACGTTTATAATCTCTGATTTTGTCACAACCTCATCCGAATGTTTCACATTTTCTAGGAATCTGTTTATTGAACATCAAATTTATTTATGTACTTTCTGAAAGATGTTTATAAATAACAATATGTTACGAAAGAATTTTAAGACTTTTGTCACTAACTGCCGATCCTCGTAATCGGAGATCAAAGGTCGAACCATTAATATGTCGATAAAACTGTCTCTTCGGACAAGCTAGATTAATTTTCCGTAGAATTCTTGCGACAACGTACCTATATGTATAACTTGCTCTCTAACGATCTTACGACATATGTAGTCCCTTACAAAGAACGTAGTCCATCGAAACAGGTCAGACGTATTATGAAATCCTAGGCTCCCTTGCACCATTCGATTAAAATTATTAGTAAAACTTTACTAGTTTCAAACCTTTTTGTTAACATTAATAAATATCCTTGCATTATACATAGTTTGTTAGTTAATATAATAACAAGTTTCATAATAAAGCAAATAAGTTTTACAAATAATAGTATATTTAAAAATCCACATTTCACTAAACATAACATATTTTATATCAATCCATTCGTTTCAATGCGTAAACTATGGAAGTACCTAAATTACTTTGCGGAAAGAAACAATGAAAATTATCACTTCTAAAGAATGAAATAGGAGTTGGACAGTGCTAGATAAATTTCCAGTTCAGCATACGCAACTGGCAATAACTGAGAATTAATATCCTAGTATGACATTACATTGGTTAAGAAACTTTTAATATGTTTGCCATCGTTAAAAAATCAAATATAAGTGTAGTGAAAATGTTCAGTAACAATAACATTCTGCATAACAATTTTAATATTTCCGTTATCTCCGCTTTAAAACAAATCAGTTGATATACATATTATGTCGTATTTCGTAAAATGCAGCTTTGCTTCCCAACATTCCTATGTTCCTAAACTATACGTTTTTCTATTAGCCTCTTTAAAGTAAAATCATAAAATTATGAATAAGAAATCTATAATCTACAACTTGTAACTTTCCAATTCATGCATATTATTATTTTGCAAATTATAGCGCGAAGAAGCTCTGGTCATGTGGCTCATTGATACAAAAAACCAAAGTTTGCCATACAATTATCGAGATACTTTCATGGCGGATATTGACGTTCTAAATATGAAAAATTTATTGATTACTATAATGTCTACCATTCTAGGAGATAAATCATTCTATCGTGAACGTGTTCATGGCTGAACGGATTGTTTTGTCTGCTCTTCGTTTCAACGCTCTTAATTAAAGTAGCGAAGCTTTTCTGATATGAATAACAGGACCGGCATGACCTTTTACGGGGCCGGGTTCAAAAATTTTGCGGGGCCTGAATACACATTCAAATCCTACACTTAAATATTACAACGAGGAATTATTTATTTACAAATGCTGTTACATATTATATATTTTTTATAAGATGAATAATATAATTTTATTATATTTATAATTTTTATAAAATGAATAATAATAATACAATCCAATAATAATATTAAATAATTTTTCTCGCCTTTTTTCGACGTCAAATCTTTGTTCACATCAATATCGATTTAATTTGCTACTTCACTTTCTATTGACAGAATAGCCAGAGATGAAAATCTCTCTTGGCTTATCGATGATCGCAGATAATTTTTTATTAGTTTCAATCGCGAGAAACTACGTTCTGCTGAATCCACGGTTACTGGCATCGCTAACATAATTTGTAATGTGATTAATAAATTTGGATATGCTTCCGAGAGATTGTTCTTTATAATGTAATTCATCGAATCTAAAGCCGAATAATTGGTTTGCGTTATTGACCGTAACATCTTAATTTCTTCAAGCATTTTAGATGCTTCGTGGCTAAATCGATTCGCATCTTTTGATTTTGCAATACTTTGCTGACGATGTTAGTTTTTGATAATATTTCGTACCAAATGATAAGACTGGCAATAAATTCAAATTCATTTATCTTGCGCACTATAGACAAAATCTCAATTTTCAATTTATTGCCAGATGCGTTGTTGCCAATTTCGATCAGAGCGTTTCGAAATTGGCGAACATGAAATCGAACAGCCTTTACACTATCAAAACGGCATTTCCATCTAGTTTCTGATAACGATTTAGGTATCATTTTTTCAACATGTTTTTTTAGAACATCCCAACGCGATGTCGATGCTGCAAATATCATGTAAATCTGTAGCGGCACATGAG
This sequence comes from Bombus turneri, assembly GCA_014825825.1. Lineage (NCBI taxonomy): Eukaryota > Metazoa > Arthropoda > Insecta > Hymenoptera > Apidae > Bombus > Bombus turneri. The sequence goes on along the minus strand of CM026121.1, from coordinate 7,883,934 downwards.
ATAGAGGACACTTCGAATCATGTTGTTTTGCCTCGGAGTATCAACATCGTTAGGACATACACAATGTAATAATAAATAAACTCCGGGCAAAACAATGTCACCGCTACGTGTAACCGCTAAGCAAACTCGAATTCAAATTTTCTGGCTCTCGCTCGACCAGTATAAATAAACGAACGCAACCGTAAGAGTTTTAGTTACCAACGAGTTATCAGCGATCCTATTCGCTTGTCGGTCTGTACTTATTTATTTATTATTTTAAAATACACTTGATGGTTGTAACATCGACTTATCCCGTCATTTAAACACACTATTAACTATCCTCCACAAATCTTTTGTACAACACAAAAAAAATGTAGTGCTTGAGTTGATGATTTTGCTATATCTCCCAATAACAAATTCAAGTTGTGATTACCGCATGGTACGTAAAACGATTTAGGATTTACACGTAATATATTTGCTTGTACTCCTTCATATATTCCCCTCATATTGGCACCATTATCATATCCTTGTACGCGACAGTTGGATATTTTTATTCCCAATTGATCCAGAATGAGCATGGTAGTTTCAGATAGTCCTTTTCCTGTTGTATCGTGAACTATTTCAAATTTGATAAAATCTTCCTCGATTTCAACCTCCCCGTATGTTGACATAACGAAGAACAACCGGCAATAACCCTTGATAGCTCACATCTGGTGTACAATCCAATAAAATGGAATAATATTTTGCTCTCCTTATTGCTTATTATCTAACATAACGAACAACTGATAATTGCTCTTGATCGCTCACATCTGGTGTATAATCCAATAAAATGGAATAATATTTTGCTCTCTTTATTGCTTATCTCCTAATCGATAATTACTTTTTTTACTTTATTTGCCATTGCTCTTATTAATTCTTTTTAAATTGAATGCGATAAATAATGATGCTCTTTTATGGCAGTTTTGTTTGAATGATCATTTGGAACAGAATCAAATTTTGCAATTAATTGTATTAAACCTAAAAAATTACCATTGTACAGTGTGTGCAAAGTATCGGAACTTCCTCGGAAAGCTAAATTATGTTGCACCAAATATAAAATAACAGCAGTTATTCTTTAGAAACCCTCGTCTGTCGTGAAAGCGATGCTGCGGGGGAGGGGGGGAGCAACAAGAGTTCCTCGCAGTCTGCTCCTATTGCGAAGGAGTAATACTCGTAAAGGAGCGAACAGAGCGGGAGAGGGTGAGAACATCCCACTCTTGTAGGGTTCTGCACCGAAGGGTGGCCCTGCGCCGCCTTAGGTGATCATAGGGGCCGACACGACTAGGAGGATCTGGGATCTCCTCAGATTTGCACGACGGCGCAGGGGATAGCGTTGAGAGGGGTGGACTCTCCCAATGCCCAAACTAACCTAGGAACAATACCTCCAGATGGGAGAAGACGCAGCAGTGCTCCGGCAGTAATTCAAAAGATATCCCTGTTGAACGTCAGACGGACCACCGTGAGGTTTTAGTCGGCAAAGTCCGACACTACCGCTTCTCAGAGTGCCGGGGTGTCCATGAGGATGTCCCCACGTATAAAAAAAGAAAAAAAAGTTATTCTTTGGAAAAGTTGTTCATATCGTGCTGTTTCAAGTCTTAAAAATTTTTTGCACTCCTTATCAAGTAGATTACCAGTGCAAAAATTTTGTTCGGTTTGAAGCCACTTGTTTATAGCTCGTAAATGTACTGCAGATCGTTTGTGCATTTTGATTCGCTGTGTTTAATGAGACCAATCGCAGAATCCGTCAGGCCCCAATGAAATATCAGTAGTGGAAAATAATTTACAAGCGAAACAATAAACCTTGTCTTCAAATTTAGAATAAATTAACCATCGTTGTGTTGTCCTTTGTACATTCGTCAGTTTTTTTGTAAAATATGTTGTAGAAAAGCTCTTGTTATTTTCGTTCTTAGGGAAGTTAAATTGAGTAACTTGTACAGGACCATGCTGAACTATTAAATTTACCGTTTGTTGTATTCTGTCAATTGGCCACGTGTTAGGATCTTCAACGTGGAAATTTCTGTTTTCTTCTTTTTGTTCTTCAATTTCCATATTTTCAATATCTTTTTCTTGACGAGTTTCACAATCGTTCGTTTTTCCATTGTTTCTATTTTCGTCCAATTCAGTTTCATTGGTGTCTTCTTCATTTTCTTCCACAGGTGTATTCAACTCTTGATTTTCCTCTTCCAGAGGAATCTGATTCATTGCCGTATTTTTTTTTTTTTTTATTTATTTATTTGAATTTTACAATTTGTCCAGAAGGACATTTGGTAAAATGTTATAACTTGAAATTATAGCATGTGGATGGTTACCCCCAGCGGGGTTCCATCTTCCAGGTTGTTTATCATGTTTATGTTGTGAGGTCTGCGGGATGCTTCTTCTTCAGTCTTCTTTTTATTATGGTTTCAATTNTCGTTTCTTGATTTATTTGGGTTAGTGATATCTATCGCTCTATTTATGACATATGATTCGCCATTGTTTAGTATTTTAATAGGTGGAATTTGCTGCATTTTAGCGACTGGCACTGTTTTATGTTACTTTGATGCCCACTTGTCACACTTACGAGAGCACTGCTTCACGCGTCCGCTTAGCTCGACTGCTCGAGCAGAACGTCATTGCCGTATGTTCTTCACCTTCGTTTGGCTGTCTTAAATGACTAGTAGTTTCAATTACATACTTCAAAATATTGTTTGTTTGCTGTTTAATATAATCATCTCGCTGCTTCTTCCGTTTCAGTTTTTTAGCTCCACTTAAATATTTCCGACCATGATCTTTATCCCTGCTAACGATAGCGGCTCTTAAAAAAACATACTTCTGTGTATAAAATTTTGTCTGTTATAAAAATGAATAAAATCGTGCGCCAAAAAACATTTACTGCAAGATAGGATAAACTACATATTTCATTAGTTTGTATATAATTGAAACATTTCTTTATTCTTGCTCACTTTATCGAAATTTTAACATTTGGGGCGAAATTAATTTAATAATAACGAATTCAAATTCTCAACTAGTTATATGTATTGAATTTCATTTGTATGACTGCCATACGTTTTTTCTGCGACGCAATTTCAGTTAGGGTTGATTTTAACTTAAAAGAGGAGAAATAATTGAAAGAAAATACTTATATATTTTCAAAACGTTTGATTTTTGGTAAGTATTATATACAAGTAAACCACTATTCTATAACAAGTCAGAATCGTTTTGCAATAAAACCACCAATTAGCAAACTTTTAAAGAGCTAATCGAAAACAAAATCAACTGCAATATCCCATTAAAAACACCTGAACACATTAAGCAAGTAGTAGCAACTATGACAGAAATTGTCAATGATTATGGATTTTTATCGCCGAAATAAAGGTATAGAAACAATAAATATTCATTTAATATTCACAATAAAATAATTATGCATTTATTTAGTGAACGATTCCAACCATATTAAACGATACAATCTTGCACGTGTCTCAGCACTTCCTTCTCACACTACCTTCCACACCAGATGCCCTTCCACACACAACTGACTACAGAACAGTTTACATTCTTTTGTTTCGAGACACCGCGGACACACATACCCATACTCACATACTACGCAGTTGATTTAGCATATAAAATTACACATATCTCAACAGAAATAATACAAGAAGCAGCGTGGGCAACCACCACCCATGAATCAAATAGCAGGTAGTCAAAAATTATTCCACAGGATATCCTAGATAAAATCAGGGAAAAAAGAAAACCGAAAGCAACATGGCAAAAATAGAGAACACGAGAAAACAAGAAAAACCTAAATAAACTTGCAAAGGAATTAAAAAATAAAATAAGGGAACATCATAATAACGAATTCTCAAAATTCATCGAATCACTATCCGCGCATGAGAATACCAACTACTCCCTATGGGAAGTCACTAACAAAGCGAAGAAAACAATAAAATCAATTCCAGCAATCAGAAAAACAGACAACACATGGGCCAGAAACAACGAAGAGCAGGCAGAAGAATTCTCAAAGCACCTACAAAATATATTGTCGCCGTACAAAATTAATAACAGCATCCCCGGATGGCAAACAAACGAAGAAGTTGAAAATGCCAGCAACACAACTGATAAACGCTGCACCATACTCGGCACAACAGCGCAAGAAGTTATAAACTTAATTAAGGCAACAAAGACAAGTAAAGCACTAGGATTTGACTCGATCAATGGAAAAATCTTAAAAAACCTTCCCCCAAAGACAATAAGACTAACAACAGTAATATTCAACGCAATTCTAAGAATACAGTACTTTTCTACACTATGGAAAATAGCACAGATCGTAATGTTACCCAAACCAAACAAAAACCCACATCTAACTGCATCTTACAGGTTAATATCATTACTAACTGCGTCTTCCAAACTGCTGGAAAAAGTAATATATAACCGCCTAAAACCAATAATAGAAAAAGAAAAATTAATACCGGACCATCAATTTGGATTCAGAAATAAACACTCCACAATAGAATAAATGCACAGACTCGTGAATGAAATCTTACAGGCACTGGAAATAAAACAATATTGCACGACACTCTTTATGGACATCGAAAAGCATTCGACAAAGTTAACCACGAAAAACTCCTTCAAACTATTAAAAAGCAATTTCCAAAACAAGTCTACAAATTACTCAGATCTTACCTAAACAATAGAACCTTTATAGTAAAAATGAAGGATGCATATTCAGAAATCAAGAATATCAAGGCAGGAGTACCGCAAGGAAGCGTACTAGGACCAATACTGTACACATTATACACGGTAGACATACCAACAACTGTTAACAGTAAAATACTTACGTTCGCGGACGATACGGCCGTACTAGTGAGACACACAAACCCAGAAACGGCAGCAGCATTACTACAAGAACACATTACAAAAATAGAAAAGTGGACGCAAAGAAAACAAATAAAAGCGAACACCAGTAAGCGCAACCACATAACATTTGCACTTAGAAAAGGAATAACACCAGATATCCAACTGAACGGTGCCCATATAGCACATACAAAGCAAGTCAAATATCTAGGAATACTTCTAGACATACACCTTACATGGAAGCATCACATAAGATCAATAATAAACAGAATACGTGAAATAAGGAGAAATATGTACTGGTTAACCAATAGAAAATCTAAGTTAAGCATAACGAATAAACTAAATACATACAAAACAATAATCAAACCAATCTGGACATACGGAGTCCCACTATGGGGGACGGCAGCAATGAGTCACATAAATAAAATAGAAACAGAACAAGCAAAAATTTTAAGAACAATAATTAACGCTCCACGGTACGTCAGAAATGAAGATATACGAAAAGATCTAAAAATTCCAACAGTCAAAGAGGAAATCGCTAGATACGCAAAAAAGTACAAAGAAAGACTTGCAACACACCCAATCCAGCTTGTAGCTGAAACAAATGAAACCCTAATAGAAAGAAGACTGAAGAAGAAGCATCCCGCAGACCTCATAATAGAAATACAATAAACAACCTGAAAGATGGAACCCCGCTGGGGGTAACCATACACATGCTATATTTTCATTCTTTAAGCTATAATATTTTACCAAATGTCCTTCTGGACAAATTGTAAAATTTAGATAAATAGATAATAATAAAGAAAAAACTAGCATAGATAAAAATCTATTGAGTTCTGCGCTGCAATTGTACATTTCCATCCGTTCTTGTCTATGCTAATGTGCAACCAAACAGGGCAGATACCTTACTTTAAGCTTAAACATATAGGTTCTTGTATATGCTAAATTACAATCAGTCCCTAATTTTATGGGTTCTTGCTTATGGTAACTGTAGTTGACCTCAACACTTGGCCGCTTGGTGCAGCACTAGTCCGGGAACAACTAAGTCCATAAACGTGACCACTCTCATTTACTTCCTAGATCTATAATATAGATCGTTATATTGTTATAATAATGTATATAAATATGTGGCGGCACTTGGCAACAATATATATCGCCGAAGCGAAGTGTCTAAGAAGTGCGAAGAGCTATCAATATCCCAATGGTCCTTCCGCCGAATGTTTGAGAAGAAGGCGTGCGTAGCAACGGTCGCGGACGCCTAACAAACGCGTGGATAGTTGGGATATTGAGGGGCGACAAAACGAAAAAAATCGAATCCGATCGACAGTCGAGTTTGAACCAGGAAGTGACGAAGTCGAGTTGTAACCGTGCAGCGAGATTGACTAGCGAAACTGAGAGCATACGCGACGCGATCAAAAGAAGACACTTGTTAATAAATAAATAAATAAATAAATTGTTGACCTAAACACTGAGTGATTATTTAATGCACTACACCCAATATCACCTCAAATATATTCATATATTATATTACATAAATAGAATGAAGGGCCCATCGCAAGATATGGAGATAGAGTAGTTTTACCAATCACACGGTTCAACGTCTCTCTTCGCACTTAAATCAATACTTTCAATCAAACTTAGCGAGACAATACTTCGCAGACCAATACTTAACAGTACAATCTCTTTCGAGACTCGTCACACTTGATTTTTAAGCTGAAGGAAATGTAGATGTTATCCGCCTCTCTTCAATCGGATGACCTTTCCCGAAGGTCTTCCCAAGTCGGCTGAATGAGATAAAGTGGACGCATGAGGAGAGGATGTACGCACCCAGAGCCCTCAGCGGTTTAGATTTCGATGACAAGATTTATAATGCGTTACGATGCAGGGAACTCATATCCCGGCAACTAGTTAATGTTGTAAATAAGTTTCCTTTCATAAACCGATATCCCTAAAAGCATCTTAAAGCTGGTCCTTCGGCCCGGCCTTTGTTCACATATTGCGATGCTGTAAATGGTAAAAATTTCCTACAATGTAAATTTTCTCAATTATAATTCAAAAATAACTATTAATAATATAAATTACATTGAAAACGAGTTATTTAGTGGAAATGATATAAGCCATACTAAAAAAATAAAAATATAAAAGCATATACGCAAAAGAACAAATTAATTATGAAAAATAAAATACTTAATGTAATGTCATCTTAGAATAAAACCGAAACTAATGGTAAAAAGGAAGATTCAACAAAAAATGTCAAAACAAAATCAAATACTTAAAGCAGCAGCTAGAAGAAGAAAGAGCAAAAAGTAAAGATTTGGAAGAACAAGTACAAAATTTTTTGTTCCAAATGAATAATAATAACAGAGTTTCGTCTATGAAACAGGATTCGTTGATAGAAGACAAGGAATTTGAATTTACATCTGAATTGAATAATTCAACGCCAACTCCTTTTAAAAATACACATGGAATTAACAGTTCTGAAGATAACAATGCTAATTCGAGAGTATTAAAAATGTTTATCAAAAAACAGGATAAATCAGCTATTACGTAATTTGTCGCGAGGAAGACACGTTCAACGAATTTCAAAACAAACATAAGCGAAATCCTTTCGGGAGCAAGGAGCTAACACTTCAAACAAAAATTTGAAGTTAATAATCGAAGAGCGAAATAACAAAGAAGACAAGCAAGGCAACAAAAACACTAACAGCATATAGAACATTTTATATTCAAACAAAATTAGTTATTTGTTTTTTAAAAATAAGATATAATGTTTACAATTTATTAATTTCATTTTTAGTAAATTTTACATTAATTTACAAAGTTTTTAGAGATTTAAATATGGAATTTCAAACTTTCACATCAAAATGGGAGAAACCTCGTACCGTTCTACTTAAACTTAAAAACTTACTGGATGATTTCCTTCCAGAAACAGCGCTGATAGAATTAATAAATTAAGGTTGGAAAAATTTAAAATCAGTTCGATGAGGAAATTATAACAAAGAATTCTTTATAAGAAAACAGATGTTTGGTCATGTGTTTAATTCAAATCACATCAAACAGTGATATCAATAACTTATTCCAAATTAAAAAATTGATTGATTCGATAGTGTCGTGCGAGACTTTTAGAAGAGAAGACAGCATTCGATGTAAACACCGTTAGAGTTTGGTTGATGTCGCATCAAGTTCTAACAGAAGATACAAATGCATTAGATGTATTACAAACCTGGTGAGTGCCTTAATAACATTACAAGAAATGACAGTACCTTTGACTGTTCAAGTAGAAAAAAAATACCTTATTGTATGTTACGCCACGAGGTTTACCATAGGTCGTATTTCCAACCGTCGCTCGCGGCACTACAGTGTCGCAGACAGATCGTCTAATAGGACCGGCGAGATGCATACAATGTAGCGGTAAGTGCATATTTATCATCAAGCGTCGAGTTCTAGAAACGTCGATTTCGGTCCGTTGTTTTATCCACACAAAGAAGGTGGCATACGTGATCATAGGCGCGAACGGTAGCGTGACCCGAGCGTAGTGGGGGACGTCTCCCAGAGAAGACAAAGAAAACATCGAAGGGAAATCAGTCTCATTTGAAGATTCTAACAGCATACATCGAGAGGTCTGACGAATAAAATTGAAGTCGCTAAGTCTAACGAATATATCGAGAGATATCCTAAAGTTGGGTCGAATTTCTGTAACACACTAACTGTATTTATCGCTAAATAATTTGTGACGTTTTTATTATTATATCAATTATTGTTAAATATACAAGTTTATATTAACCTTGTTAATATAGTGTTAAA
>CM026121.1:7857114-7874782 GCA_014825825.1 Bombus turneri | reverse complement strand
TATTGATTAGGTAGGACTTTGGGATGGAGTAGTAGGTGTGTGGTAGGACTTTTTTAAGTTTGTATAGTAGCCCCTCATGCCAAACTTTGTCGAATGCCTGTTGAATGTCTAGGAATACCGCCGAGCAATATTTTTTCTTTTCAAGGTTTTGGCTGATAATGTATGTTATGCGATGGATTTGCTCTACTGTTGAATGTTGCTTCCGAAAACCGAATTGATTATCTGGGAGTGTTTTCAAATCCTCTAGGAGTGGAAGAAGACGATTCGTTAACATCTTCTTGAATAGTTTTGACAGGGTAGGTAGGAGACTAATTGGGCGATAGGAGCTAGTTTCATATATTGGTTTTCCGGGTTTAGGAATGAGAGCAATCAGTGAAATTTTCCATGCCTTCAAGGCGAAAGTATTCGAGGCCAAGAATTGCGTTAAAAATCGATGTGATGAGTGCAATCCCTTTTATGGGTAGTTCTCTGATTGCTCTATTGCATATTAGGACATGCCCCACTGCTTTCTTGGGATTTAGGCGACTGATTGATTCTATAGTCTCTCCAGAAGTGAAGAGTACAATAGGAGGAGACATTTGGAAGGGAGAGTGCAGGTATTCAGTAATATCCACGGCAGTTTTGGAAGAGTGGGGTTTGAATACGTTAGACAGGTAACTAGCAAATAGGTTGGCTTTCTATATAGGGCTACGCGCCCATCCACCTTGCGGATGGCGGATTGGTGGGATTATTTGCGGGGGGCGTGTGAGTTTCCTGGAAGTCTTCCATAGTGAGTAGTTGGAGTCAGCTGTGGGGGATAAATTGTATTTTTCTATTGTGAGGTCTGCGGGATGCTTCTTCTTCAGTCTTCTTTCAATCATGGTTTCATTTGTTTCAGCTATAAGCTGGTTTGAGTGTGTTGCAAGTCTTTCTTTGTACTTGTTTGCGTATCTAGCGATTTCCTCTTTGACTGTTGAAATTTTTAGATCTTTTCGTATATCTTCATTTCTGACGTACCATGGAGCGTTAACTATTGTTCCTAAAATTTTTGCTTGTTCCGTCTCTATTTTATTTATGTGACTCATTGCTGCTGTCCCCCATAGTGGGACTCCGTATGTCCAGATTGGTTTCATTATTGTTTTGTATATATTTCATTTATTTGTTATGCTTCATTTAGATTTTCTATTGGTTAAGCAGTATATCTTTTTCCTTATTTCACGTATTCTGTCTATTATTGATTTTATGTGATGCTTCCATGTAAGGTGTGTGTCTAAAAGTATTCCTAGATATTTGACTTGCTTTGTATGTGCTATGTGGGCACCGTTCAGTTGGATATCTGGTGTTATTCCTTTTCTAAGTGTAAATTTTATGTGGTTGCACTTACTGGTATTCGCTTTTATTTGTTTTCTTTGCAGCCACTTTTCTATTTTTGTAATGTGTTCTTGTAGTAGTGCGGCAGCCGTTTCTGGATTTGTTTTTTTTTAATATAACGTTTATTGAACCAAGATGATGAGTATTACATGTGTATGTTATTCACAATAAACTATGAATTTTGATAGGATGGATTAGGCAAAAGTACCGGTACGTGACGGTACGACGCAGCCATACTATATTATGTGTCGGAGTTTTACATTTTTTGTGTTTTAGTGTATTTTTTGGATTTAAGCCGCTGGGTGCGGAGCTTTTATGTGATCTTGTTTTTAATTGTTATTTCTGTCCTGAAAACTTGGTCGCAAAACAGGACATTTTGGTAGACTACTTTTTGCTGTGGAACTTGGGGAGGGGTTGGAAGAGAGGGTGGGGGAGGGGGAGGGGGTTAATAAATAAGTTTATTTACAAAATTTACAATATATATAGTGTTTTCACGGATTTTTACAACGTTTTCATGTTATGTTACACGGAGGCAGAATTGAGTTCTGTCGATTTAATGGATTTTCTCTATTATTTTATTATGGATTCGGTATCCACCAATATTTTTTTGTGTTTTTTCTGTGCTTGTCTTTAGTGTCTTTCAGAGGGAGGGCCATGTTGTATCTCCACCTAGTGTCTATTGTCTGTCCATTTAATTTTTCTTCGTAGAGTATAGTTTTGATCCCTATTTTTCTTTTTATGCGATAAATTATTGGGATATTATTTTGGTCTTGGAGGTAGTTTTTTTCGTCTAGGTATAGGAACGCTTCTGGGGGGATGTAGCCTGTTGTCAGTGTGTTTTTGTAATATGCGTCGTTTGGAAACAAGCAACTGAAGATTAGGCTGTTTTCTTTTATCTTTGCAGCTTGCCCAAAGTGGTTTCTTATTAGTTTTAAGGTGTTACAGTCTAAGCGGTGGATGTTGGCTAGGTCGTAGATTTTTTTGTTTTTCACATATTTTTTGAATCCGCTGTGTTCTGATCTGTAAGTACTCAAGCAAACTCTGATGCATTTTCTTTCGAATATACGAATTTTTTCCATTAGGGAAGCTGATATGTTGTACCAGATTGGGCAGCCATAGGATAAGATCGGCCTGATTAGTGCTTGGTAGCATAGTATTTTTACTTCGTTGTTGAGGTGTTTGGACTAGAGTAATCTTTTTGTTCTCCAGAATGCTTTATTGGCCTTGGAGAGTTGAATTTCGACGTGTTGCTTGAAGTTTAGTTTGCTGTCTATGTTTACTCCTAGGTATTTTACGTAGTTTTTGTGTGGTATGAGTGCCTCTTCGTTTGCTTTTTCTTTTAGTTGGAATTTTTTGCAGTGTTCTCTTTCTATTGGGCCGAGTTCGCTTAACTTGGGTCTAAATAGTATGGTTTCGCATTTGCTTGCGTTGATTTTTAGTTTCCATGTGTAGTAGTAATCGTTAATTTTGTCGAAAAGCTCTTGTAATTCTGTTTCTATTGTTTTGGTTTTGCGGCCTGTTATGTAGATGATTAGGTCATCTGCGAAGGCTATAGAGCGTTTATGGGTGGATGTATTGAGATTAAATAGATTTAGTAAGTCCCTATTGTAAATACTGAACAGTAATGGGGAATTTACTGTACCTTGTTGCAGACCGTTTTCTATGGAGAATTCTTTGGTTGATGCGTATGAACCTTCGGTCATTACGAATGTTTTGCTTGTGATCATGTCCCAGATTATTTTGATTAGATATGTGGCGACAGATGCTCTGCAAATCGTCGTCTCAGGTAACAGCGAGGCGACGGGACGGAAAAACTAAACAATCAAGCAAAATGACCGAACCCAGGTAGCGGGCGGTCCACCGAGCGTTTTCGACAACCGTAATAAAACAGAACAGAATGTTTCCGATCGTCACACCGAACAGTTCGACGAACCGCTTGTACGCACGATTTCAGAGAATAAACTTCGTTAAGTCTAAAACCGAATAATTTATTATTGCACCCATAATCACCTCAGATATTTAGGAAGTTTTTCTTGATCAGTTTATATATGAGGGCTGAGATCCAGACTGTGTCGAAAGCTTTTTCGAGGTCTATTAAGCAGGCGGCTACTCGTTGTTTTGCGTTTAGCGCCCAGCAGATGTCCGACGTAAGTTTGTTTATTGCGTGAATTGTGGAGTGTTTGTGCCGGAAGCCAAATTGGTTTTCCGGGATTGTGTCATTTTTTGTGCAGAAGGAGGTTAGGGGATTGTTTATGGTTATTTCAAATACTTTGCTTATGTTGGGGAAGAGACTTATAGGTCGTAGGTTTGCGAGTGATGAGCCGTCCTTAATTTTTTTTTTTTTTTTTGTAATAGCTATTAGTTTGGCTTTTTTCCATTTTCTGGGGAAATATGTGTTATTTAGCGCATTGTTAAAGAGTACTTACTGTATAGTACCATATTATTTTGTTCGGTAGGCGTTTGAGTAAGATGTTTGGGATGCCATCGAAGCCGAAGGATTTTTTGTTGTTTAGTTTGGAGAAGATTTTGTTTAGTTGATTATAATTTATAAAGTAGTTTATTTCTGGTTCTGGTTGTTTGGGGTTATCCGAGGTGTTTTCGTTTGAGAATGTGCAGACTGTTTTGTTTAGTCTTTTGTCTTGTTCTATTTCATTTTTGAGTTTGTTTGTTTCGGCGATAATAATTCTGTTTAGTTGTTCCCGAACCATGTGTTCGTTTTGCCGTTTTGCGTATGTGTTTTGGAAAAGTGGGTGCCGATAATATCTAGTTTTTCCGTTATTTTGGTTATTATGAAGTTATCTTGGGTGTCTTTGTTGGTGTTGTGTATCTCTATACTTTTTTTTTTTTTTTTTACGTGGAGAAATCCTCATGGACACTCGGCAGTCGCCTCTTTCGAATTTCTATCGGTCGACATCCCCCGTCTTGTTCCTTATTAGTGGAAACATCCTTTTTGATGTATCACTAGGGGGACCACTCCCCTAGTGTCATATTTCCAAGCTGGTTGCTCTCAGGGGGGGTGCCACTTCCCCCCTGCGAGCACTTCCTTCCGATCTGTCCACCCTCGCCGGATCGCCGGTTCTAATCCGATCTCTCTCCGCCCACTCCTTTGCCAGCATTACTCGCTCACAAAAAACGCGGACAGCCGAGTGTTCTCGGCGATCCCAGAGGGTGGCTTCCTCTATTGCTTCCGGGGCTAAGTTTACCCCTATCTCCGCTTGCAGCATCCGTCGGGGCTCCTCCCATGCTGGACAAGACCCCAGTGTGTGTTGCGCCATGTCTTCCCTTTCCTTGCAATGGTGACATATGGAGGTCACTTCTCGTCCAATCCGTAACAGGAATTCCCCAAATACCCCGTGACCGGTGAGTATTTGGGTCATCCTGTACGTTAATGGGACTCCTCTCCGGTTCTTCCAGGCCTCCCAGTTGGGGAGCACGGCGCGGACTGCTCTGTGTGGTCTTGTCGTGTCCTCCATGTCCAGCTGCGTGCGCCAGCGTCTCCATATTTCCTCGTTTGCTGCTTCCTGGTCGACGGACTGGGGTGCCGCCACGGATCCTTGTTGCAGTGTGATGGTTTTGCCCTCGTATCTTTTCTTGAGTGCGAGGGCCTGTAACTCGAAAGGGGGGATGCCGTCAGGACGGTCGCTGAGGCGTACGATACCGTCCTATATCCTCTGATTATACGGATGACGGTTATCCTGAGCAGCCCCCTCACCAGCGCCAGATTACGCCGACTCGCACTCAGGTCTTCAGCCTATATCGGGGCTCCATAGAGGACTCGTGAGCGTATCACCTCCTCGTAGAGGCGCCGTACGCCCAGCCCCGCACCGCCTAGATTTGGCAGCAGGCCGCATAGGGGTGTATCTCTATACCTGCTTCTTGGATAAGGGGTGCTTTTTCTGGAGGCAATTTGAGAGGTGGAATGGGGTTTTGTTCTTTTGGTCTGAAGATCCGATTTAATTGTGGAAACATGTTGGCTGTGTCGTTTTTGGAGATGTTTTTTATTTTTTGTTTGTTCAGTAATGGCTTATAGAGTTTGGGAATTCTTGTTTCAGTTGTGCTTTTATTTTGTGTAATAGGTACTTTAGGAATTCTAATTCTTGTCTTTTGTCGTAAGAATAGTTGTATTTTACATTGTTTATTTTGGAGTGTATGTAGCTTTTATCTCGTTGTAATTCTTTTATTTTATTGTTGATATAGGGGTCGCAAGAATTTTTTTGTTTTAAGATTGGTACGGATTTTTGGAGTGCGATTTCTATGTGTTTTTCTATTTCGTCTATGTATGTGTCGATTTGTCTGTTTGTTAGGATGACGTTGTTGTCGATCTTTAGGTCGCATTTCTGTTCGAGTAGGTTTTGGAACTTTTTTCAGTCTGTCTTTTTGTAATTGAGCGTGGGAGTTTCGGTCTGTGTTTCAAGTGTTAGTAAGTCGGATGTATTTTTGTTTATCTGAAATACTATGGCGTTATGGTCGCTGTCATAGTCTAAGGTTTTGAGAGTGTTGTTTGGTCGTAAATTTTGGAACTTTAGTCGCGCATCTGCTAGGTATATGTCCAGGTATGAGCCTCCTTTTGGGTAAGAGGGTAGCTCGGAGCTGTAGAGGTTTGTTTTGTAGTGTATGCTTTTATTGTCTAGCCAGTTTCTAATGAAGTTTCCTCTCGTATTGTTTAGTGCGTTTTTCCAGCTTGTATGTTTTGCGTTTAGGTCGCCAGCTATTATATAGTAGTTTTCCTATTTGTCGAGCTGTAAAAGTTCGAAGAGTTTATTGAATTCGTCGTTGAATTCTTTTTGGTTTCCGTAAGTTGCGTAGGCTGCAGTAATGAGTAAGTTTTCCTTATTGCTTATTTTTATTTTTATGATCGTCGTTTCTAGAATTTTGAAACTTGTTATTTTGTCGTTTTGGATTTTTTTGAACTTCAGCGGGTTTCTTATGAGGATTGCCGTTCCTCCCCCTTGTTTAGCATTCGGTCTGTCGTGTCTTATTATAGAGTAGTTTTTGAAGTGTACTTTGTGTCTATTGCTTAATTTTGTTTCTGAGATGAGTACAATGTCGGGGGTTTCTTTATTTATTAGGGTTAGCATGCTGTATCTTTTTTGGTTTGAAATTAGAGAGTTGGTATTTATTGCAAATATTTTCAGATGTTTTAAGTTTAATTTATATGTTTTTTGCAGTAATTGTTGGTTTAATGGATTTTGGTTATTCGTCATCATCCAAATTGATGGTCCGGTATTAATTTTTCTTTTTCTATTATTGGTTTTAGGCGGTTATATATTACTTTTTCCAGCAGTTTGGAAGACGCAAGTAGTAATGATATTAACCTGTAAGATGCAGTTAGGTGTGGATTTTTGTTTGGTTTGGGTAACATTACGATCTGTGCTATTTTTCATAGTGTAGGAAAGTACTGTATTCTTAGAATTGCATTGAATATTACTGTTGTTAGTCTTATTGCCTTTGGGGGAAGGTTTTTTAAGATTTTTCCATTGATCGAGTCAAATCCTGGTGTTTTACTTGTCTTTGTTGCCTTAATTAAGTCTGTAACTTCTTGCGCTGTTGTGCCGAGTATGGTGCAGCGTTTGTCAGTTATGTTGCTGGCATTTTCAACTTCTTCGTTTGTTTGCCATCCGGGGATGCTGTTATTAATTTCGCACGGCGAGAATATATTTTGTAGGTGCTTTGAGAATTCTTCTGCCTGCTCTTCGTTGCTTCTGGCCCATGTGTTGTCCATTTTTCTGATTGCTGGGATTGATTTTATTGTTTTCTTCGCTTTGTTAGTGACTTCCCATAGAGAGTTGGTATTCTCATGCGCGGATAGTGATTCAATGAATTTTGAAAATTCGTTATTAAGATGTTCCCTTATTTTATTTTTTAATTCCTTTGCAAGTTTATTTAGGTTTTTCTTGTTTTCTCGTGTTCTCTGTTTTTGCCATTTTGCTTTCGCTTTTCTTTTTTCCTTGATTTTGTCTAGGATGTCCTGCGGAATAATTTTTGTTTGCCTGCTATTTGATTCATAGGTAGTGGTTGCCCGCGTTGCTTCCTGTATTATTTCTGTCAAAGTTGCTACTGCCTGCTCAATATGTTCAGGTGTTTTCAACGGGATATTGCAATTGATTTTGTTTTCGATTAATTCTTTGAAAGTTTGCCAATTGGTGGTCTTATTGCATAGTGAATCTGTCCTGTTATAAAGTAGTGGTTTGCTTATATATTCTATTACAATTAGTGTATAGTCGGAGTTAAGCTCAAGCTTGGTTGTTATTTTTAATTTGCTTACATTTAGTCCTTTTGTTACTGCAAAGTCCAACAGGTCAGGTATTTTATTGAGGTCTGTCGGCCAGTACGTTGGTTTTCCTGTAGATAGTACGTTGAGGTTGCTGCTTCTGATGTATTTTTCTAATGTTCTACCTCTCGGCGTGTTAATTTTCGAACACCATAATGTGTGCTTTGCGTTAAAGTCTCCTGCCGCTATATATTTGTTGCCTAAGGATTGGAAGTCCTCTTCCCATTTTTTTATTGTCATTTTGTGTCTCGAAGGTACATATACTGCTGACATCTAGAAATAATTGTCTTTGGTTTGTATTGTGAGAGTGGTTGCTGGTAAGTGTCCTTGATTTGTTTGACTATGTAGGTGATGCTTGATGTCATTTTTTATTGATACTGCAGTTCCTCCATGTGCTTTACCTGAGGGATGTTTGGTGCCGTAGTTGGTGTAGTACGGTATTTTCATGTAACTTTTTAGAGTGAAATGTGTTTCCGAGACAAGTAGTATGTCAATATTATTTTTATACAAAAATATTTTAGTTTCGTGGGCTCGCTGTTGCAATCCATTGGAGTTCTAGGCCGCTGTTTTCAGCATGTCCATCTCTATTTTTTACTTAGCAAGTTTGTAAGTAATTGTAGCATGACTGTTGTTTGTTGTACTTGTTGCCTTAGCACTGTGTTTAGCTCACTTACCATTTTTCCTAACATCTCTGTACCTTTAATGGATTGTTTGAACATTTCTTTGATTTCTGTAACGTCTTCGATGTTGTTGCTTTGTTTCCGATTGTGTGCGTTGCTTGGCTAATGTTTTGGGTTACTTGCTCATAGCTTCGGTTACCTTGGGGATCTATGTTTCTGTTTATAGCGTTTGGTTCGTATTGTGCTTTCAATGTTGTTTCATTATCCGTTGTACTTTGTTGTGGTTGGCAGTTATTGTATGATCTATTGCGAAGTGGAGGAAACTGTTTACGTTGTATTTGTTTCCCTATTTCACATCCTTTGTTACTGGCTGGGTGGTTTCCGTTTCAATTATAGCATCTAATTTCTTCTATTTTTCCTGTGTATGGGCGGTGTATTATTAGGTGATTTTTTGCACATTTAACACATGCCGGGCTTCTGTTACAATAATTTTTTGTGTGACCGTATTGTTGGCACCGCATGCATTGTAGTATATCTTTTTTGTAGCGTGGTGGTTCTACTGTTACAATTGTATTTAGTATTTTTTTTATTTCATAAATTTCCTTGTTATTGGTTCTGGGTTTGAGTTCTATTAAGAATAATGGTAATGGTTGCTTCGTATCGTATCTTGTCATATTGTTTATTGTTCTCGTTTGATGGCCAATTTTTCCTGATTCTTCCTCTTATAACTATTTTATAGCTCCTTTCCGTTTTGAGTTGGTACGTGTGGTATATATCATTTCTTTCCTTTAGTTCTTTTATCACTTTCCTATAAACTTCTGGCGTGTTTGTTTGAATTTTTACTTGTTCTAATTTTGTTTGTTTTATAGTGTAGTTATCCTTCCCGACTGTATCGTTTAGTAGATCGATAAGCGGGTCTATTATTTGGGCTTCAACAAATAATGGTGGTGGTTTTGATATGTAAGTTGATTTGGTTGTAGTTTCTCTTGTCGGATCAGCGTCTATTTCTTCCGTTAGTAAGCCGAAGGAGTTTCTTAACGGTAATTCTTGCAACCATCGCTGCTTTTCTGTATCTAGGAATCCTGCGGCACATGTATCTGGACTTATTTTTCTTCACTCGCACTTGTTTCGTTCACTCGCGGGGAGACGCGATCACGAAGAAGCACGTCAACGGGAGTCGTAAATTCCCGTTACGATTAGATAATCGACGCCGCGAAATGATCGATCCCCTATTTCGTTTAGGATAACAAGGGTAATTAAAGTGATTGTGACACAGATATAACAATATATAATTAACAGTTTATTCCAACAACTGATGTAATGAATAGTTACGCTGCTGCGTATGTACAAGTGAGTATGTGACTGATCTAATGGTAGAAACTCGGTCAAAGGTGTTGACCGTTCGAAAGATGGTAAATCAGTAACGTTTGGCAATGATGCGGTGGCGGAGGAAAGCTAGTGATGGGTGGGTCCGAGGACATGAGATGAGCTGATTCGTCAAGACAAGGTTTCGTTATAAGAGAGGGAAGTAGGCTTCGTTGTCAATTGGTTATTTGCTGGGTTGGTAGGTGAGGAAGGGTACTAGCCGCCCTCGAGACGAAGTTGCTAGTGGGGAGGCCGCATACGTGAGAAGAACCAACTTTCTCGTGTCAACCCGTGGTGCACGATAAGTTTAGGATATAAATCAATGAAAGAATGTTTGTTCGAATGAAGAACCTTTAGCTGGAAATTCCTGAGGTTTATGAAGAGTACTTGAGAATATTGAGGGTACGCGGTAAGGACGTGAAGACATCTGGCTGCCAGCTTGCCCACGGCGTGTGGCCTGGTCCAGGTACAGAGTCGGCCGTCGTAACAGTTGCAATCTTAATTGTTGGTATCTGCTGCTGCATTGTTTGGCAGTTTCACTATTCGTAACACTATTCTGTATCACTTGACTGGAACACACGTTTGCTTACGCACGTCTGTTCATCTCGGTTGCCCGAGCAGGAATGACGACCAGCCGAACATTCGGTAAATTTTTCTAGCTGAATTGCTAAATAACACGTGGATGGCTACTCCCAGCGGGATACCATCTTCGAGTTTGACTATTTTATTTCTTTAGTGAGGTCAGTGGGGTGTTCTTTTTTTAGTTTTCTTTCTATGAGAGTTTTGCTCGCTTCAGCAGTCAACTGGTTTGGATGTGTTGGCGTTCTTTCCTTGTGTTTCTATTCTTTAGACATCCAATCAATAGGAAAAAATGTACATCCAGTATAAGTAATAAACTGTAAAACGACGCTAACTATATCTCTTAATGTTCTATAGTTTAGTATTGACGATTAAAAAAAAAAGCTTATCTTAGATAGATAGATAGAGGGTTTTTTGTGACTCTGTGTCTTATATTACTGATATTGGTAACTTCATGGCTAAGATTTTGGAGTTCGTATTTCAGTTCATCTAAGTTAGCAGAGTGGTGAATATTGCGTAGTGCCACTCGAAAGGGTCTTTCTTTTTTTAGTTGATAAGTGTGGAATTTGGCATTCAGGGTTTTTAGCTGTTTTGTTATTTTTGTATAGGAGTCTGGATTAATTAGCAGTATTTTAACCTGATTGTTTTTGGTTTTTAGTTGATAATCTTCTTTGTTGATATCTTTTTCGATGGACTTTATCATAGTTTGGATGTCGGTAACATCATCAATAAAGATTGGTAGAGGAGGAGGATTTCTTGTGTGTTGAATTGTTGGTGTTTCAACTATGTCCATAGAATTGTCTGTAGATTCTAATATTGCGAATCTGTTGTGAGTGGTAATGTGTCTTGATGTCAGTTCGTTCTGATTAGTGTTTGCATCTTTTTTGATTGAATCAAGCTTGCGTTTTTTGATGCAGTTGGTGTGGTTTTAAAGGTGGATGATATTATCATTATTATTTTGTCACGGAGGAGGTAGAACGGTGCGATTGTGGTTTTGTCCGTGAGGGCTTGTTATAGTTACTCGGACCATCTTCGAGCTAGTTAATTCAAGTTGAAATAACTAGTCGAGAGGCTAAGATTTGTTAGAGATTGGGAAAGATGAATTTTCCACGAGTAGTTTATAAAACACTTGGTTTGTTTCTGATTTTTACTCACTTTCGACAGAGGGTCGTCACTTATTGTGAACTTCACTGGGCACTAGACACACGTGTGCACGCTTCGGCAGTCGAAAGAAAACTCACAGCCATTCTTGAGTTTATGTTTTTATGTATCATTGCCATATACGACTTGGGTTTTGTTTATAGACAGAAAAACTTTAATTTCTGAAATATCTCACGAAATATTAATATTTTTGAAATTGTGTCTTAATATTTTTTGTTTAGAATAACACGAGGAGTCAATCGATGCAAAAAAGTTTTAGGTTCCCGTTTAAAAGGGAGGTGTAATTGTACTTTGCAGCTGCATCGATGAACTTCTGAAGAAATTGTACTGCACAATAGTAAAGTTTGATACACAATGCAAAATTTCCCTATACGATTGGTTCTTACTTGCTATAGAAACAGAGTTATGTTTGGCGAAGTTAGTAGATTCACTTTATATGTGCAAGCACCCATATAATGTAATGGTTACATAACCATTTAGCTTGTAATGATATTTGATTTATAATGCCTTATGTGTAAACTTTTCTAAAGCTTAGGCATAACTAAGTTTTAATACATTTTTGAAACTTAAAGTTGTAAGTTCCGTAGAAGTGTTTTCAGAAGATAAGAAAATATATTTATTATTTTTGTTACTTTTATTCACTGATTTTGTTCACTCCTTTTGCCTATCAGAAATGCTTTGACAATATGGTTTATCTAAATAGAGAAAATGTAGAAAAAGTATGATGTTAGGAACGAACGAAGTAAGTGACAGTGAATATAGTGTAAATGGCGATGAACAAGATATGTTAGGATTTTCCTTAATAAAACCATTTTTAGAAGAACGATTATAAAAAGCAAATTTGTGATGTAAATTAAAGCAAACAATTTTAGAAGTGACTGTTGAAAGTGCTGAATACACCACGCCATTATCATTTACATCGGCATCAGGATAGTATAAGTGCTAATTTTATCCGAAAGAATAAGAATAAAAAATAAAATAAAATATCAAATAATTGCAGTAACTATTGTAATGTCATTTATTGAATATTGAAATTGCATTTAATTTTGTCATCTCTAAAATAAAGAAATGTTTTTATGCTTTCTTCAACCCAGTGGTCGCCCGTGACTGATTAGCAACCCGTAAAGATTCTTTTGATAAGAAAGAAACGTTTGATAATTAATATAAATAGCAAGATAGCTTATTCTAATTTCGTGTGGACAGATTTTACTTCGTGCATGAACAAGTGTTTGTATGTTGTAAAAGGAATCCACTTTTAATAATTTCTTTAAATAAGTTTTAAGCATTCTTAAAATAGTTTGTTACAAAAAAAATATTTTTATTTTCGTAAGAAGAAGTTTTCTGGCCTATGTGATCCTTTTCCATCCTGAGAAATGATAGAATACGACAATAATCTTTGGTCAGCTATTTCAAAAGCATCCTATATGATAGATGAAATTTCACACATGATGTCTTGAAGGAAAAGAATGGCGCTGAGTTGTATGTATTAACATCAAGGTGTTTGACTTTATGACAGGAAAATTACGGATGTTTTCCAAAAATCTAATCTAAACATTACAAATCGATATTCAGAATCTTTTACAGTAAAGTAAATATGTAAATATTTTTATAAAAATTTCAAATTACGTAGCTTTGAATAATCGAAGTTACAAACTCCGGCTTGGTGAGTATTTGAGGTGGTTATGGGAGCAATAATAACGGATCGGTTTTAAACTCAACAAACTTTTACTGATCGAAGTCGTGTGTACAATGCCCGGTAGTCGCCGCACGGTCGTAGACCTCCGTCTTTCTTCGGGACGACGTGCAGGGGTGATGCCCATGGACTTTTCGATGGCCGTATCACACCTTGCTGCAGCATCATCTCGAATTCCGCTCTCACCAGTTTGAGTCGATCGGGGGCGAGGCGGCGTGGTTTGCTGTTAACGGGAGGTCCTGGCGTGGTCTCGATATGATGTACCACGCCGTGTCGTATCGCTTCGCGTCCGAAGACGGGCGGACGTGTAAGGTCCGGATATTCGGCAAGGAGCCGGTGGTAGTTCGTCTCTCCTGTTATTGTTTTGACGGACACAGCTTCGGAATCGGCCGCGTGCCCTCGTGTGGAGAAATTGGTGGTTCGATCGATTAGACGTCGGTTTCGTGGGTCCACCAACAACCCATAGTGGCTTAAGAAGTCCATACCGATGATAGGTTTGGGTACATCTGCCACTATGAAACGCCATTTGAATTCTCGCCGTAATTGCAGATTCAGGGACAGCAGAATCGTGCCGTAGGTCGTAATGGTCGTTTCATTGGCGGCGAACAATTCGTAGTCGTCTTTTTTCGGTTGTCCCTAGATCTTGTTTCGTGGGTACACACACACGTCGGCACCCGTGTCGATTAGAAACGAAATGTTCGTGTTTCCGTCGGTTACAAGAATGCGGCGAGAAATCGAGCTGTCGCTACCGTATGCCGCGTTTACGGGCGACTGCTGGGGGTTTCCCTGGTTCCAGGTGCAGGGAGCCTTACATTTTCTCGCTCGTGCCTCGAAGGTCTGGTGATAATAGCACCAGTCGGGGTGTTGTCGCTGTTGTGACAATCTACTTCTGGAATTCGATCGTGATCTGGCACTTCGAGATTCGTGACTTGCGTTGGTTTGTCTTCGGAATTCCATTCTCATCGCGGCCAGTTCTTTTCGCAAGGACTCTACTTGATCGATTAGGCTTTCTGGTCGCTCCAGTGGTAGGCGAATTGACTGGACACTGTGTTGCACGTCACTCGCGGTTTCTGTTGCATGTGCGTTACTGCGTTCGCGAGACATTTCGACTAATTTTGGAACTATCACGTCTTTTTTGAAAAAAATTGCGCCTATAACACCTCGTTTCAATTAATCACGTCACTTCCTAGGCAAAATATTAATCATATTAAATACGCATCTAATTATTGAGGGAAGCCCACTTTAGAAATCACTCTAGGAATTGTTGACTATTATTTATATCTCTCCCGAGTTTGTTCGTGTCTTTCTTTGTTCCTCCTTTTATTTCTTACTTTCTCTCCAAAGTGTGATACATTGAGCGCAAGTAAACCAGAAATAAGCTGCTGTTGGAACGATCATGTATTATCTGTCTACATCCAAACTTTTTCAAATGTCACTTTTATTGAAGTAATTTCACCGCAACAAATTAAGAAATTAGAAAATGTTATTTCTCATGCTTTGGTGATTGGGAACCGAAATATTTGTTATCATTTGCTAAAGATAATATGAAAGTTTGCAATTGTAGAAATTGAGGAGAGTAAACGGTATGAAAATGTGTCGTCTAAGCTAGGAATTTAATTATATGTCTGATAGAGATTTCTATTCAAGTCTATAAATCTATATTTAACTAATATTTAATATTAACCAATATTTAAACATGCAAATAAATAAATAAGTGACAACGTATGCTTTTGTTGCAATGCAACGTAAAGATAAATCGTATTCAATTTTTCAGATGTGTTCCCAATTCTTCAAATAACTTAATACTTGAAGTGAAGAGGATAGTTGACAGACCGACCACAATAGAAGTATTCGGCTCCTTAACTTTTATCTAAGGTCGAAAATTTGATCCTTCACACTTTGCTCTCAATCGATACTTATTTAAAAAAAAGTTGCGATACAACCTTCAATGTGCGTCATCATCTGGAATGTATTGCATAAATGTAAGTTAATAAGTTAAATAGCTCAATCCAAAGTACATGTATTTACATAAATTCTATTCTATCCATACGTAATAATATAGTGTCAGGAGAGGTATGTTAGACGCTCTACGTCAGTTGCAAATGTTCATTATCCAAGTATATCATTTCTCATTGTTGAGTTACACACGTACGAAGAGCAAGTGCAGAGGTACTTGGATCCAGGAAATATTTCCGTAGAAATAAAAACTGGACTCCAGTGGTTCATCGTTTCGAAGAAGTAAAATCGCGCTGAACTGTAAGTAGTAACATTCAAGTATTTTATTTTTTGACAAGAAAATTAACGATTTAGAATTTTTTTGCAAAGTAAATATGAGATGGAAAAGTTCGGACCAACATTCTCTCGAATTGTTAATAAATGTATTAACGTTATTCGATCCAAGCTCTTGAATTCCAGAATCATTTATAATTAAATTAGTACCGGAAGTGAAAAGGATAATTGATGAATTGGTTAGTCGATTATGTTAAATGTAGGACTACATCTACAATAATCATAAGAACTTCGAATTGTCTAAATTGTGTATTATTACGCTTGCGTAAATTTTATCTTTACTCGTTGATACCTTATGCTGTAACGAAATCTTAGAACTTTGTATTATAATGTTTGGAAATCAGATCGATTTCTTTGTGTGTTAAAGGTTTTAAGATTACCGCCCTCTCTTGAATCACGCTCTCAGCTGTTGAACTTTCAGTTGTGAGTCTTTTACCATAGAGGAAGGGATGGTGCGGTTCGGACAATTAGGTTTAAAATTTAATTAATAAACGGTGGTTTGTCACCATCACGTGACATCTCTTTGAAAACTTCAAGATTTATGACAGAATATTTGCTATTGAACGACGAAAAAAGGGAAGGAAAGAGACTAAATATTTATTAATCGTTTTAATATATGAAATATCAAATTAGCTTTTTGTTTAATTTTTCATTCAAGATGTAACATTTTTACCAACCTTTTTTACGATCCTATAAAGTAATACAATCTTGAAATGATTTGATGTATTCATCTGCGTACATGAAAATGGATTATTAGTTTGTTATTTAGAACTACCACGGATAAAATCTATTTCCATGTTTAATTGACTCCGACTATGTGAAGCTCATTAAATTTTTTCCTTTATTAAATGTCTTATCTCAGATTCAGATGTCAGAAGTATTTTGAAAATTAGAAACGAGCAATTTTTAATTTATTTACAATGTTGCTCCCAAATATAAATTTGACTAGACTATTTTGAAACGAAGTTGTACATCAATAGAAGATATTTTGGAATAACTATGCACTCTAATTTGCTTGAATAAGTACATTATTTTTCTTGGAATTATTTCATTCTTAAGTTGTAACGCGAAATAATCTTTTATTTTTACTTCATATTTCGTAATTTACTAATTTCTCAAATAGTTTCGAATTACAATATATTATATCAATATCAGAAATAACGACCGCCTTTATTATCATACAAAAATTGGAAAATGATCTAATTCATTCACATAAATGGTTCATTGATTAATCCCTCAGTATTGCCATAGCAAAGATTTAATGTGTTTGGATCGTATAAATCATTTTCTTATGAACTGTGGGATTCAAATCTCAAAAATACGTTAAAAACTATAAATGTGCAGCATTTTATTGAATTAATGGTGTGCATTGTTGGGTTAAGGTTTTGGCATTATTTGAATGAAATATTTGAAAAATAGTTATTTATTTAATATGTTTTGTCTGATTACAAGTTATGTAATATTTAACATAATATCCAAGACTTTAATTAATATTAAAAATCTCATTCGTATGTTATTTCATTTCAGGAAGTAGATTAAAATAATTGATTCAGTTGAAAATAATTTACTTTATTTTGATATAAAATAAGTTCATTTTCTTTATGTCATCTCTATGATAAAAATAATTAAATAATTGAAACGATTCATTATTTGAAATTGTTATTCTTTATTTCTTTATCTTCACTTCAAAGAAAATAAACTCAGGTTTGCAGCAATGGAACCGGTTTTCTGCGAAATCAAAACCAGCAGAGATATACAGATAAGAAATGTACAGATCCAGATGGCTTTTATTCTGAATGAGAACTTAATTATCATTATAATTATGTTTCTATTCTGATTCTACTCATTTACAATGATTTGTACAAAAATAATATAATATAATAATAATAACAATATATGTAGTAACCTACAGATGTTGTTTGTTTTATTGTCTAGAGCAAGGACAAGAAATGATGGTTTATTGAGCGTTAAGTTCAAGTTTATTCGTGTAAGCAATACTCAACATAAAACTGACTACAATCGTCGTAAATCTTAAACTCGGCTTCCAGCTTCTCAACTCACTTAACTCAAACTACTCCACTGAACTGTTACAACTGACTCTCCGCAACTTGAATCTTCGACTGCCTTTTTTTTTTTTTTTTTTTTTGACATGGGGAAATCCTCATGGACGCCCGGTCGCCCTCTGGTAGGCGGCGGGCAGTGTCGGACTCTTACCGACTAAAAACCCCACGGTGGTCGTCCCAACGGTTCTCAGGAGCGTCCCAGTTCCTGTCGTTAATTTGCTCTCAGGACTCTCCTTCGTCGTTCTCTCCCTGTGTTGTTGTGGGAGGCAGCCTGGTT
>CM026121.1:7831993-7856614 GCA_014825825.1 Bombus turneri | reverse complement strand
GAGAGCGTCATGGACTCTCAGTTGACCTGTTTATGCTAGAATTAGAGAAGAATCATAAAGCCAAAGTACGTCTAATCGTCGATCGACTTTAATGACGATTTATCTGATCCAAATTATTACTTATATCATTTTTTTAAAAAGAATTCAAAGTAGAGTATGCACCATCTATTTTCGTCTTCAGGATTAATGTTTCAATAAAACCGCGCACATGTATAAAACATGATAAATAATTTACAACTACAACTATAACACATTTTATATGCTATTCAGAACACTTACACTTCCTTATATACAGTGTGATGGATCCTCGGGAAAGAGATGGCATTTGACAGTTATTTGTTATTTGTATCAATATAGAAGTGTTACGACACTAGTGGTTTAGTACGGGACATGCTGGAAATTTTAGGAATAATCACCATTTTGGGCAACTTGTCTGAAAGCTAATTTCTCTACGATTTGGATGATATTGAAATATGTTGCAAGGCTCAACGTTGTGGACAACTTTTTCCTGTACATATAACTGTCGATCATTAGTTTACAAATTATGTAGAAAAAATGTACAGACGAAACTACCGATTAGCTTTGCTAATAGGTTATATTAAACCCTTCGCTTCTAACGTCTAATATCGTTTGTTCTTTGTGACTGCAAGACGGGTTACATTCAAGACTTTCTTATTTATACGGAGGCTGGTACTACTATAGGGTTTGAACAAAAGGACTGTTGTAAATCAGGAAATATTGTTATGTCCCTCCTAGAACCATATTCAGGTAAATGTCACAACCTTTACGTCGACAATTGGTACGCAATCCCCGCATTATTTCGTATATTACACAAAAATTTTACAAATGCATGTGGCACCGTAAGAAAGAGAAGAAAAGGAATACCAGAAGAGAACGAAAAATTACAAAAAGGAGAAGCGTGTTTTCGCTCATCTGTAAATATATTAGCCATAAAATGGCATGATAAAAAAGAGATTTTCATAATTTCAAGAATACACACAGACGAATTTGTGGATGTATCAAGACATTATAGTGCACAAAATTTTTACAGAAACTATCTTGTGTACACGACTATAATAAATTGATGTGTTCTGTAGGCAGGACTGACATGGTCATCAGCGTTATAAATTCTACTCGTAAAACAACGAAATGGTACAAAAAAATATTTTTTCCATTAGATTGATATGTGTTCATGGAATCCATATTGCCTGTACAAATTGAAGATGGCGGCATGCAGACAGGACGCGTTCATATCGCTCCGTTAGCAGTGACCGAAATTTCGGGGATAATCAAAGAATTTGGACAAGGATCGTTGTTTAAAGTGTAGTGCAAGTGCTCTGGAAGTGAAGTGCACAAAAAGCTCACTGGAGTTTGTTGTGGTTTGGCAGTGGAAAGTAAAAGAACATCGTCTTTAAGGTTAACCACGTGTAGATGCCATATTATTACGCGCGACGGCAGCGCCGCCGCACGGACTACCCAAGAAACTGCGCTCGCGCCGCCATATTGGGACGCGCGTCAGCAACGCTGCCACACGGGCTATCTTATGAACTACACACACGGCGCCATATTGGCCATACGACGGAGGCCCCATCGCACGGCCTAAGTAAGTACCTCGCGGGTATCGCCATATTGATGCGTGCTCCACAGCGCGGGCCTTTCAACTAGGATTGCGACAGGTAAGTGCAAAAACAATTAGTTTAAGCCGCCTTTACGCCTTAGACTTACCGGCGAACAGCAATACTCCGACGAATTTAGTCTCTGGTGCAAACCACCACTGGACTCTGCCTCTGTACCCACAAGTACAGCGGGTAATCCAAGATGCCGTCGCAAGGGCAGACGCCATCAGCCACAAAGGCAAGGATTGTACTGCAACCCTTAAAAACGCAAAAGCTGGAGAAAAGCGCAGAGGGCTCAACCTTCCGTACACCGGAGAAGCAAAGCCCACAAACCAAAATCAAGGAAGGTAAAGAAATCAAAATGAATAACGAAGATAAAACAACAAAAGAAGAAGCGCGGCCAGTACCCGATATAAGGGTACAGGCAAGCGAAACAGAATAAAAGGTATTAGCGTTCTGCCTCGACTCAACTAAAAAGGTCAACAAAGACCAAACCGCGACAATCATGCGGCACTTCAAGGACATGAGAGGCATTCTGGAAGAGCTCCTGCTCTACAACAGCTACCTGACCGAAAGGTTGGAAAAAAGTGCGGGAGAAGAGAGAAATAAAGAGACGGCAATATTAAGCGCAGTAAACCAGTCGCTACAAGCCAGCAAGCGACTTGAGACAACTGTCAAGAAAAATGTACAGCCGGAAACCAAAAAAGAACCCTCATACGCGGATAAAATAAAAATGACATGCAATAGGGTAGGACAAAAGGCAGCCAGACCACCGAGAGATGTAGTGATAATCCGCCCCGAAACGGAAGACGGGGAAATTAGAACCAGCGGAGAGGCATGTGACGCGGTATTCACCTTGGTGAATCCCCGTAAAAAA
This sequence comes from Bombus turneri, assembly GCA_014825825.1. Classification (NCBI taxonomy): domain Eukaryota; kingdom Metazoa; phylum Arthropoda; class Insecta; order Hymenoptera; family Apidae; genus Bombus; species Bombus turneri. Next base: position 7,854,121 of record CM026121.1, on the reverse strand, counting down.
GGGATACAGATTACCGCAATCCGGAAGATAAGTGGTAACGGACTAGTCGTGGAAACGACGAATCCGGAAAGCCTCAAAGTATTTACAGAGATCGCAAAACTAAAGGAGGCGGGCCTGAAAGCCAGCACACCACAGCGAAAGCCTCCAAGAATGATCATGTATAACGTCGCGAGGGACATCCCGGAACAGGAGATACTGGCCTGCATGCGGAGGCAGAATCAGGAAAGGCTGACCGAGAGCGACATTGCAGCCATCAAGTTCTGCTTCAGAACGGGACGCAAGGATCAGGAAGAGACAAATTGGGTAATGGAAGCCCCCCCCCCCAGGGAAGAAAAACTTTTAAAAGAGAAAATTTACTTAAGTTGGAACGCGTGTAGAGTGAGGGATTTTATAGCGATAAGTCGATGTTACAAATGCTAAGACTACGGATTTGTGGCAAAGTACTGTCGTATTAATTACGAAATCTGCGCACACTGCGCAAAAGTGGGCACAGCACCAGAGAGTGCCCAAACAAGAACAATATTCCCTACTGTATGAACTGCATGAAAGTAGGGAAAAGGGAGTCCACGCGGCCTCCAACGTGAACTACCCGATGCACAAAAAACCACTGGAAGTAAGTGTAACAAGAACGGCGTATGAATAATATGACCGAACAAAACCGAAATGGACTCGGGAGAAGGGGTGAATAAGGATCCTGCAGCACAACGTGCAGAGATCCAAAATTGTTCCCCACGAAATCAGGTCGCAGATGAGAACTGACGATGACGAAATCTAGCTAATGCGGGGACCGTACAGCATAGAAACAAAACCCGCCAATGGCAGCGGTGGGGATCAAAAGTAGATACGTAACGCCGCTCGAGATCGCCGGCTTGTGCACAACACACTGCGTGTGTGTGTGGATAAGCGACGGAACGACGGAGATCTACGTAATAAGCCGGCACTTTCCGCAGACTGAGAGCATCGGGGTCGGCATTGAACAACTGGAAAAAGTACCGAGGACCCTTAATGGGAAGAAAGTCATTTTCGGCATGGATGTAAATGCCAAATCACCACTATGGTGTAGTAGGAGCACCGACAACAGAGGAGAAGCCCTGGAGGCCGTTATTGCACAGTACAGCCTCCACGTCCTTAACGAACCAGGACAGGCCCACACTTTTGACACAACTCAAGGGTGCTCAAACATGGACGTAATCCTGGTGAGCCCGGAGATAATACCGCTCGTGAAAGAATGGAGAGTTCACGAGGACGGAACCTCCAGTGATCATAGAATCCTGGAGACGCGTCTGGATTTCGGATAGCAAAGTAACCCCCCTCCCACAGCCACAGGATAGAAGGTACAACGTACGGCTTGCCCACCGGGAGGTGTTTCAAAGAGTCGTCATGGAGGAAAAAAAGACACTTAGAGAGACAATCTTCCAGCAACCCGAAGACGTTGAACGGATGGCCGAGCGTATGCAGGAAGCCCTGATTAGAGCCTGCGACGCGGCAATCCCAAAGATGTAATGGCACAATAGTTCAGTGCCATGGTGGACGCCCGAACTCACCAGAGAAAAAAGAGAGACCTACTGGGCAAGAAGAAGATACCAAGGGGCCAAGAACCCTGCAACGAGGGAACGAGAAAAACAACATTACCGGGACATTCTGCGGAGTTACAAGAAGGCAGTAATGGGAGCGAAGACCCAGAGCAGGAAAGACTTCGTTATCAAAGAAGGTAAAAAGGAGCTCTGGGGAATCGCTTACAGAACGGTCACGGATAAACTCAGGAGGGAAGAAACAGTGTCCACGCTGCGAACGGCATAAAGAGATACCTCTAATTGGCGACCAACTGCAGAAGCGATGCTGACAGCCCTCATACCGGATGACCAGGAATGATCTGACACGCCGGAACAGTCCGAGATCAGACGTAACATGGTAACCCTCCCGAACATCGAAGACACTACAGAGTTTCGGATAGAAGAGCCCTGCGGAGCAGTCAAACGAATTTGAGGGGTAAATGCCCCGGAACCGATCTGATCGAGGTTGAAGTATTTCAACGCGCCTGGGCTCAGCTCCACCAAGAACTTCTTAACCTGAAGAACGGCTGTCTTACCTGGGGGGCTTCCCAAGAGAATGGAAAGTGGGAAACCTCGTTACTATCCCCAAAGGACCAGATCGAGACAGAAGTAAGCCAAAGTCCTACAGGCCAATTTGCCTCCTCTCTATGGTGGACAAACTGCTGGAGAGACTGATGGCTATTCGCATGTTAACCCTCTCCAACGACCATGAAATGACCTCGGACCGACAATACGGATTTCGCCCTGGCAGATCGACGGCGGATGCGATAATTAAACTCCGTGAAAAGTCGAGCAAATGAGCTAAAAGAAGTACATGCTCGCAATCGCGTTCGACATATCAGGAGCCTTCGACAATGTATAGTGGCCGAACGTGATGCACGAATTGAAGAGAAGAGGCTGCCCAGACAGTTTGTACCGACTGACGCTGAGCTACTTCTCGGACAGAACAGTGTAGATCACAGGGGAAAATGAAGTGATCAGCAAACCCGTCACCATAGGATGCCCACAGGGATCGGTATTGGGACCAAGTTCTTGGAACCTGATACTCGACGATCTGCTGGATGAACTATGAACGAGCGTAACAGAATGCGAGCCGATATCGTACGCGGAGGACATTCTCATACTGGCCGCAGGAAACGCGAGGACAGAGCTGCAGAGGATAGGACAGGAAACAGTCACACGCGTTTCTACCTGGCGCGCCAGGAAAATCTGACACTGCCGGCCGAGAAAACGGAAATGCTCCTTGTGAAGGGTAAATTGGATCCGAAAAGACCACCGATAATCCGTATCAACAGCAAATGCATCAGAAGACGTCAAGTGATAAAGTACCTCTGAGTGCAATTCGAGAGTGGCCTAAGGATTAACAAGGCACGTGCAAGAAGTAACGCATAAGTGCAGAAATCTATTCAGAAGCCACGCAAAAGTAGCCAAGGCGAAATGGGGACTTGGACAGGCGACCATGCGTATCCTGTACAAAGGGCTGTTTGAACCGATAACCACATACGCTGCGGCTAGCTGGAGCAACCCGCTGAATGGAAAAACCAGGAAAATCCTAACAAGATCTCAAAGGATGGCGCTCCTTCGGGTGACAAAAGCCTACAGGACGACATCCACAGAAGCACTGCAGGTCATCGCAGGAGTCATGCCCATCGTCGTACTAACTGTAGTAACGGCACAACTACACAGGAAAAAGAGAGGCCGCGACGAACCAAACAGCGAGAGGGAAGTAATCCAAGAAGCCATTCAGAAGTGGCAGGAACGCTGACTGGCAACGCAGAAAGGTAGAACGACCTTCGAATACTTCAACAGCATCAAGGAAAGGCTGGAGAATCGCTGGGTAAAGCCTGACCACGACATGACATCAAGTATTGTAAGCAGTTAAGGCTCGGCTTATCGCCGACCGCGCCAGACCTCGGGTTTAAGACCCATACTGGCTTCGCTAAAGGTGTTCGTAATTTTTACATCTACTTTCAGGCGCCCGCTGCCAAGGGAACGGTGCGCATAGGTGGCCGGCGCGCGACTTGGAAAAACCCTGCCCTCTCCTTTCGGTTCATTGGACAAGTTAGACCTACCCTTTCGGGCAGCAGCTCGCTTAGCCGGCGCGGCGAGATGCGGGCATCCCGCCGCACCGTTACCAGCGGGGGCCACGAGGAGGCGGAGCTGCCAGCTTGCGGCTCGGTCCCAGCAGGTTGGCTTCTCAGCCGATTATTACCCCTGCACCGTCACAGCAATCATTTGCATCAGTGCCGCCTGCACGGACGGTCGCAGGGGGTTTTCCTCAGTTCGGTGTCATCTTCGTCTCCTTTGCTTTCATGCTTTCTTCCTATGTCTTGATTACTTGTGTTTAGTCCTATTTTGTGTGTGCCGCTGTCGTTTCCTTGGGTTCTTCTTCTTCTTGGTGCTGTCCGTTTTGCTGTTGTTGTATTTCTTCGTCAGCGCTGACATTGCTGTCATTGGTCCCTCTGTTGTCCAGTCCCGTAGGCACTGCTTCCTCTCCTTCTTCCTCCTCCCTGGCGTCGCTCCCGTCTAGGTCTTGTCGAGCTAACCTTGAGCTCCGTCTAGGGGGACGGTTTGTCTGTCCCTTCGTTCCTGTTGTTCTCCTGTCTGCGGTTTGTTGTTGTGGCGATTCGTACCCTGTTTCCAGATGAGTTCTCCTTCTCTTCTTTTCTTTCACCTGGAGAACGCTCCTTGCGAACTGGAGGAAATGGGGATATACGTCTTTCGTTACGAATTCCCACCCCTACTTCGGCCAGTGCAAGTCTAGATCTTGTAGCGCTCTCCGCATTTTTAGCCTTTCTTCGTTGTATATTGGACAACTCTCTATGATGTCCAGAGGGGTTTCCGTCTCCCCACAGTCGCAGGTGTCTACTTCACTCAGGCAGAATGACGAGAGCTTGCTGTTGAAGTCTCCGTGGCCGCTGATGAACTGTGTCATGTAGTGGTCGGGCCTCACCCAGCGGCTCTCGAGCCTATCCTTTACCCTGCTGAAGTACTGGAACGTTGTTCGACCCTTCGGCGTCGCTTGCCAGCGCTCTTGCCATTTTTCTATAGCTTCCTTGGTGATGGTTCGTTGGTTGGCTTCCTCGTCTAGGCCTCTTTTCTTCCTGTATGCCCTCGCTCTGACTTCAATTAGCAGGTCGATGGGCATGACTCCGGCGATGACTTGCAGTGCCTCCGTTGACGTCGTCCTGTATGCCTTCGTTACCTGGAGGAGTGCCATCCTTTGCGCTCTTGTCAGTACGCTTTTTGTCTTCCTGTTCAACAGGTCGCTCCAGCCGGCCGCCGCGTACGTGGTTATCGGTTCGAACAGCCCTTTGTACAGTGTTCTCATGGCTGCGTGACCGAGTCCCCACTTCGTCTTGGCCACTCTTGCGAGGCTGTTGAATAGCTTTTGGCACTTCCCCGTTGTTTCCTTTACATGTCTGTTGATTTTTAGACCTCTTTCGAGGTGGACTCCTAAATATTTTATTGCTTCGGTCATTCTAATGCTTTTGTTATCTCTTTTAATGATCGGTGGCCTTTCCATGTTTAGCTTGCCCTTGCCAAGCAGCATTTCCGTCTTTTCCGCCGATAACGATAGTTTCTTCCTGGTACACCATTTGGAAACTCGTGTAACTGCCAGTTGCCCTTTATCCTGTAACTCGTTTCTCGCGTTTCCTGAGATTATAATCACTATGTCATGGGCGTACGCGATGAGTTCGCAGTCTATCGCGCTCTCCGTTAACTCGGCCAGCAGGTCATCGAATATTAGGTTCCAGAAGCTTGGACCCAACACCGATCCCTGCGGGCATCCTTTGGTGACGGATTTGCTGATTGTCTCAGTCTTTCCGGTTATTTGGACGATTCTGTTTGAGAAATAACTCCTTGTTAGTTGGTATAGGTTATTCGGGCAGTCCCTTTTCCTTAGTTCATGCAGTACCATCGGCCACCAGACGTTGTCGAAGGCTCCTGATATGTCTAGCGCGATTGCTAGAACATACTTCTTGTCGCTCATTTCCGCGACTTTTTCTCGGAATTTTATTATCGCGTCCACTGTCGATCTACCGAGGCGGAAGCCGTATTGACGGTCCGATGACATTCCTTGCTTGTTGAAGATGGGCGTCAACCTAGTAGCCATTAGTCCTTCCAGTAATTTGCCCACCATTGACAATAGGCAAATCGGTCTGTATAACTTTGGGCTACTTCTGTCCCGATCAGGACCATTGGGAATGGTGATGATGTTTCCAACCTTCCATCTTTTCGGGAACACCCCCCAGGTTAAGCATCCGTTCATTAGCCTGAGGAGCTCTTGTTGGCTGCCTCCCCATGCACGTTGTAGTACTTCCACTTCTATTAGATCGGGGCCAGGGCATTTGCCCTTCGTTAATTTCTTAATAGCTCCTTTGAGCTCGTGTGGTTGAAATTCGGGGGTGTCCTCGACGTTTGTAGAAGCTACCGTGTTTCTCCGAATTGCTGCTTGTTCCGGTGTGTCTGTATCTTCTTGGTCGTCAGGTAGGAGGGTTGACGGCATCGCCTCCGCGGTTGTTCGCCAGTTGATGGTATCTCCTTGTGGTGTCCGCAGAGTTGACACTGTTTCTTCTCAACTAAGTTTGCCCGAGACCATCCTGTATGGTATTCCCCATGGCTGCTTGTTCCCTTCCTTGGTTACGAACTCTCGCCAACTTTCGTTTTTGGCTTTCGCGATCATCTGCGTGAGTTCTTTCCTTGTTTTCCTGTACCGCAGCTTCTCTTCTTCCCTCGCTGCGGGGTCCTTTGTCCCCTGGAACCTTCTCTTTGCTCGGTAGGTGTTCTTCTTTGCTCGCGTGAGCTCCGGGGTCCACCATGGTACCGATCTAAAGTGCCATTCTTTCCTGGGGATGGCCGCGTCGCAGGCTTTTGTAAGAACTGCCTGAATTTGTTCGGCCATTCGCTCAACATCTTCGGCCTGCTGGAGGGTTGTCCCTCGGAGTATCTCACTTTCTTCCGTGATAACTCTCTGGAACACCTCCCAGTTGGCTTTCCGCGTGTTGTAGCGTCTCTCCTGAAGCTCCGGCTCGGTGACTTTCTTCTCGAGATCTAGGTGCGTCTCCAGTATCCTGTGGTCACTGGAGGTTCCGTCCTCGTGAACAGTCCATTTCTTCACGAGCGGTATTGCCTCTGGACTCGCTAGGGTTATGTCAATTTTCGATCGCCCTCGATTCATCTCGAACGTATAGGCCTGTCCTGGTTGGTTAAACACGTGAAGGCCGTACTGTGCTATGACAGCTTCTAGGGCTCTTCCTCTGTCGTCTTCGCTCTTACTGCACCACAGCGGCGACTTCGCGTTAGAGACTAGGCCGATGATGGCTTTCTTGCCTCTGAGACTCCTCAGTACTTTGTCGAGTTGTTCGATGCCGACGTTTATGTTTTCGGTCGGCGGAAAGTACTGGCTTACCGCGTATAGCTCCGTGTTCCCATCGCTGATTTGCACACATACGCAGTGTGTTGTGCAGAATCCAGCGATTTCGAGTGGTGTTAGATGTTTCGAATTGACGCCTATTGCCGCCATCGGCGGTTCGTTTTTTGATCCCCGACAGACGATCGCGATTCCCGTTCCGAGTCCAGGTATCTTTCCGTTGATGCTGTATGGTTCTTGCATCAGCAAGATCTCGTCGCCATCAGCCCTCGTCTGCATCCTGATCACGTAGGGGACGGTTTTGGATCGTTGTATGTTGTGTTGCAGGATCCGGATCCCCCCTTTTCTCCCATGTCCTATTCTGTTTCTGTTGGCCTTTTTATTCATAATTAGTCCTTGATATTAAGGCCTCCAGCGCTTTTTTATGTATGGGGCAGTTTACGTCCGAGGCCGCATGGTCGCCTTTCTTCCCTGCCTTTCTGCAGTTAACACAGCTGGCGTGTTTGTCTTTGCTCGTGCAGGCTTTCGTGCTGTGTCCGCTTTCTGCACAGTGCGCGCAGATCTCATAGTTGACGCGGCAATATTTTGCCACGTGTCCGTAGCCTTGGCACTTATAACAGCGGCTTATGGCGATGAAGTCGCGAACCTTGCATGCATTCCAGGAGATAAGATTTTCCCCTTCAAAAGTTTTTCTCTTACCTGGGGGGGGGGGGTACTTCGAGTACCCAGTTGGTCACCTCTGCGTCCTTGCGGCCTGTTTTGAAGCAGAACTTGATGGCCGCTACGTCATCTTCGCTGAGCCTGTCCTGGTTCTGCCTCCTGATTCAGGCCATTATCTCCTTTTCCGGGATATTACTGGGAACGTCGAACAGGATCATCCTCGGCGATCTTCTCTGCGGTGTGCTGGTTCTTAGGCCGGCCTCTTTTAGTTTTTCGTTCTCTGTGAACGCCTTCAGACTTTCCGGCTTGGTTGTCTCTACAGCCAGACCGTTGCCGCCGATTTTCCTTACCGCAGTGACCTGTATTCCCTTCTTTCGAGGGTTTACAAGTGTAAATACCGCGTCTAGCGCTTCCTCACTTGTTCTTATTTCGCAGTCCTCTTGCTCAGACCGGATGATCACCACATTCTTTGGTGGCTTTACTGTTATCTGCCCGACTTTGCTGGAGGTCATTCCGACTTTTTCAGCGTATGTCGGCTTCCTTTGTTCGGTCGTCGTGGTTTGTTTCACGACTGTCTCTAATTTTTTACTGACTTGCAGTGACTTGTTTACTGCGTTCAGTATTTCTGCGTTTTTCCGTTCTGAAGCGGCGCTCTGTTCCAGCCTTCCTTTCAGAAAACTGTTTTCTAGTAGGAGGTCTTCCAGGAGTCCTCTCATGTCCGTGAAACGCCTCATGATCGTTGCTGTCTGATCTTTGTTGATCTTTTTGCTCAGATCGATGCAGTGAGCTAATATCTTCTTCTCTATTTCCTTTGCCTGTTGTCTGGGTTCCGGTGTTGTCTACCCTGTTCCTGGTTCGGGGAGAGGTTCTTGTTTGGCCTCCTTCTCTTGTTCCTCCGCTCTCTTTCTTTTTGTCATTTCTGGGCTCGGTTTTTCCGGGGTTGTACCCCCGGACTTCAGTGTCTTCAGTGGTTGCAGGACTACTCTGGCCTTAGCAGTTGGTGGTGATTGTCCCTGTGTCGGCATTTTAGGTTGCTCTCTGCGCCTGTCTGCACTGGGTGGCGTCCAGAGATGGTTTGCGGCCGGGTTATTACCTTCTGCCGTTTTGTTGCCGGCAGCCTTTTGTTGACCGACTGCCGTCTTGTAATCGACGGCTGTCTTGTTACCGACGGTAGTCTTGTTACCGACTGCAGTCATATTACCGACGGTGGTCTTGTTACCGACTGCCGTCTTGTTATCGACGACAGTCCTGCTTCTGACTTATTACCGACGGTCGTGTTACCGACCGCCGTGTTACCTGCCGCAGTCGTGTTACCGACTGTCGATCGGTTATCGTCTGCCCACCCTTGTTCGACTTTTCCCTATTATTGCCTATTACCTTGTTCTTGAGTCGGTGGTGCTCGCTTTGCAGCTCCTTACGGGGCGTCTTCGGTCAACCACTTCCTCTTGTGTTTGTTAGTTCCCACTATGTTATTCACCCACTAGCACTTGATTGCCGGCTCGGACGCTAAGTCCAGCGGCGTATTGTTTTCCACGCACAGATTCAAAGTCCAGCGGCGTATTGCTTTGTGAATTCGGACTAAGTCCAGCGGCGTATTGCTTTGTGAATTCGGACTAAGTCCAGCGGCGTATTGCTTTACGCTCTCAGACTCTAAGTACGAGGCGTAAAGACGGCACTGACAGTCCACTTCCACTAGCACTCTTGTATATATTAATGTCCGCGCACTGCCGCGTGTTTGGCGCTAAGTCCAGCGGCGTATTGCTTTGTGAATTCGGACTAAGTCCAGCGGCGTATTGATTTACGCTCTCAGACTCTAAGTTCGAGGCGTAAAGGCGGCACTGATAGTCCACTTCCACTAGCACTATTATATATATTATTGCCCGCGCACTGCCGCGTGTTTGGCACTAAGTCCAGCGGCGTATTGCTTTACGCTCCCAGACTCTAAGTTCGAGGCGTAAAGACGGCACTGACAGTCCACTTCCACTAGCACTCTTGTATATATTAATGTCCGCGCACTGCCGCGTGTTTGGCGCTAAGTCCAGCGGCGTATTGCTTTACGCTCTCAGACTCTAAGTTCTGGGCGTAAAGACGGCACTAGCAGACCACTTTTACTTATTTTCTATTGGTTCTGATTTTTCCCCAGCTTTTGGGCATTTCTCACTAGGTCCAACGTCGTCTTGCTTTGCGAACGCTGGCACTAAGTCCCACAGTGTGTGACTTTATGAACGTCGGCGTGTGGTGCTCAAGTAGCCCGTACTGCGGCGCTGTAGTCGCGCGTCCCAATATGGCTTCCACTTTGCACTAACCTCTGCCACGTTTTTCTTTTGCTTCTCAGGCGCTTCTTAGAAAGAAATCCACAAAACTTTTTCGCACCTTTTACTCCGAAGCACTTCCACTTCACTTTCCCGTATCTTACTCGCCCGAATTCTTTGATAGTCCACGTTATAGCGATCAAATAGTACGGAGCGACGTGAACGCGTACTCACTACTTGCCGCCATCACTACATGACATCAGTGGTCACGGCTACTTCAATAGTACGCTGAGGACATTCCGACTTAACGAAGTAGACGCGTGCGACTGCGGCATGAAAGAAACCCTGCAGCACATACTTGAAGACTGTCAACTCTTCAACGAAGAACGACAGAAGCTACGCAACGCCATACAGGAGTTGAAACTCAACTGGCCGGGAGAAAAGTGGGAGTTTATCACCAAGAATGTATACCCCTACTTCCGACGGTTCACAAGAAGCGTTCTGCAGATAAAGGAACACAGGAGAAGAACAGTCTTACAAGAAACGAGGGGTCCACTGCAACAGGGAACATTGTCAGATAGAAGGTTGACGCAAACAGATGAACAGCCAAGCCAGCCTCCAAGGAGAAGTACAAGGCAGACGTGTCAAGCTCCTGAACGGAGAAGCGAAGAACCGACGGAATAATGGGAACAACCACACGAACAATAGGAATAAAGAGAACAACAAATGGAAACAACAAACAGAATATCGGACTGAAAGAAGGACTACAAAACAAAACAGAATCACAGAAAGGAGACACAAGTACTAAGGTACAAACAAAAACGCAAGAGTGCAGACCAAGGAGAATACCTGGGACCGTCGGTGCAGGCGGCACCCACATGATGGGAGCTGTGACGGTGCAGGGAGAATCGGTTAGAGAGCCAACCTGCTGGGACCGAGCATCGCGGTGACAGCTCCGCCTCCTCGTGGCCCCCGCTGGTAACGGCGCAATGCGCCCGCGTAGCGGAGCACCGGCTAAGCGAGCTGTCGTCCGAGAGGGTAGGTTCAACTTGTCCAATGACAAGTAAGGAGAGGGCAGTTTTTTCGAGTCGCGCGCCCTTCTCAGGGCAGGGAGCGCTGGAGAGTAGACGAAAGTTCAATAACACCTAAAAGGGAAACCAGTATGAGTTCTCACTCCAGGAATGGCGCGGTCGACCATGGTCGAGGCCTGATGCGCTCACACTACTTGTCTGTACAAATTTGTTAAGCCATGAGACTTTCACTATAGGCTCTGTTCCTAACCGTCGCGCGCGACATTAGAATGTCACGGACAGATCATCTAAAGGATAGGCTAAATGTATACAACGCGGCGGTTATTTCAATCATACAAACAAAGTGGCATACACGATCTTAGGCACGAACAATAGCATGATCGAAGCGTGGGGGGTCGTCTCCCAGAAGACAAGGAAATAATCGAAGGGCAATTAATATCCTTTGAATAGTCTAGCGGTTAATATCGAGAGTCTAACGAATAAAAGGTCGATAAATCTAACGAACATTTCGAGATATGTGGCGTTAGATACTCTGTATAACCGTCGTCTCGGGTAGCAGCGAGGCGACGAGAATATAAACAAAAACATTTGAGACAAAAGACCGCACCCAACGATTAGCGGACGACCCAACGAGCGTCTTCGACAATCCGACTCGAGACAGAATGTTTCCGACCGTTACACCGAACAGTCCCGCGAACCGCTTGTACACACGACCAGAAAAATAAAACTTTGTAGAGTTTAAAATAGATCCGCTATCATTGCTCCCATAACCACCTCAGACATATCACTAAATCGAGGCGTGATTCTATCACATATTATCTGGAATTATCGCAGAATAATTAGTGACGTTTCTTTTGTTGTTGTTATATTCATTTGTGTGAAATATACAATTTTATATTAACCTTGTTAATACAGTGTTAATTTCATTGAATCACCCCTGTTATCTTAAACGTAACAGGGGAACGACTAATTCACGGCGTCGAATATTCGATTCGTAGCGAGAATTTACACCTCTCGCTGACGCGCTTTCCTCGCGATCGCGTCTCTCCGCGAACGGTCGCAACAGAATTAAAAACCAACAAATCAGTATCAATTACGAAATTTCAATTGAAATGAATAGATAAAATTTTAAAGAACTATCAGAAGAGAACAATTCGATGTCCTATTACACCTGGAAATAATCACTCATTAAGACTCAGCGGAAGACATTTTCCTTCACTTTATGAAGTTGCACGAACAAATAGATCAAGAAGATGTGTTGCATGTACGAGAAACGATAGAAGATGACAATCACGTTATCAATGCCAAGAATGTAATGTTGGGTTGCGCGTGTTTTCATGTTTCAAAACATATCATACTGAATTGAATTACTAATTACTGTATACTATTCTTGCACTATTTTCAATCGTTAGTTAAACACTTACACCCATTAAATAAGTTTTTATCTTTAATGTAGAAGTACATTGTTACTGTATTGTTATTCTATATGTAAATGTATTGTTATTGTTCATGTATAAGTATATTGTTTTAAAGAAATGTCCCTTTTCTTCCAAGATAAATAATGCGTGCAATTTCGGCGCGGGGTCCGATTCAATCGCGGTACTACTACGGACCGAATCACGTAGCAAAAGGGTTACTAGCGATTAGAGAATCCCAGGCCTGGCTGACTCTAACCAAATTCCGATGGTCCCAGGGGTGTTGACACAATGTGATTCCTGCCCAGTGCTCTAAATATCAACGTGAAGAAATTCAAAAAAGCGCGGATAAACGGCGGGAGTAACTATGACTCGGGGTCATATGACCCTCTTAATCTGGGTCATAGTTACTCGGGGCGTAGGCGGGACCTCGTCGGTTTCGTCTACCCAAGTCGCACTCCTACATCCCAGTGGTACCGCCGATAACATGGACGCAGCATCAGGGGAATTTATTCCAATGGTAAGGCGTGCATGGCTAAACGGAGCGCGGCGACAAAGGAGCTGAAGACACCGTAAAATGATAGGAACCTGTTCCTAGGTGCAACAACGAAGACTTGGCTATGAATATGGATATGATTTGGAAATGGAAAAACTTTAACATCTTGATTTTAACATCTTGACAAAATTTTAACATCTTAACAAATTTTATTATGGGACTGAGAATAACACGGACCAGTTTTATCATATGATCGGTGGCCTCTTCAATTGTTGCAATACAAGAGGCCCACCAATAATTTTCATTCGTATTCCCTACGAGGGGAGTTAATCCTCGGAAGTTGGTGCCCTTTTATAAAGGGTCCCTAGGTTTTTGCCAAATGATTCGTCGTTTTAGGGATGTACTTGACTCCCTTAAAAGGGTGGCGAAACGCCGCTGGCCTTATCCGAGCATGGGCTCAGACGGCGCCGTGCTGCTGAATCGGATGCATACGACCGATGAAAGCAATACGACGCTGGACTTGGCCGCGGACGCTAGAAAAGCAATACGCAATTGCGCGTATGTGCTCGGAAGGCGTCGTGCTGCCGGTTCGGTCGGGCGCGCCGAGGAGGCGGGGCGCCGTCCGGTTTGGCTAAGTGTCGCCGTCACTCGGGGCCTTTAGCTTCACGCCGCCTTTAAACGGTTGTGTTGCGGGGCCCCGGAGGGCCATGGATACTCAGGGGTAGGCGAAACTTCGGTCTCGTCTGCTCAAATTGCACTCCTACTTCCACGTGGTACCGCCGGTAACATTGGCGCCGCGTCGGCGTGGGGAATAGTCCCCCGGACGCGGCGTCCATGGCCAAACGGAGTGCGGCAACGAAGGAGCGAAAGACAAAATTGCGAATTAACCATTCGGCATGCCGACTTAATGATATTTAACCGTGAAATCCCGGGATTTTATCGCTTAATATAAGGAATTCGTTCCTTTGTTTACCGATGACGACTGGAATGCAAATGGACATGACTTGGACGTAAATGAATTTGGTTGAAAAAGGGAACAAATTAGTATATTGTTAAACAAACATGAATAACGAAAAAGCCTCGGACGCAGCGCCTCTCGGTCCCGGAGGCGTTGTGGCGGATTCTTCCGCTTCGGAGGGGCCATTGTTGACGGACCGACAATGCCCCCCGAAAAGAGGTTCAAGATAATGGTGCCTTTGGTGGGCGATCGAGTTGGCTGCCCAGTATGTGACAAGAGTGAAATACACCTCTTCTTTATGTCGTTATCCGACCTCGACAGGCACCTCGACCAAAATCATACGAATGCCGGCATCCAATGGGGATGTCGCTGTGGGAGAAGCTTCCCGGAGCTCCATGGGGCACAGTGCCATATACCCAAGTGTAGTGGCACCAATCAACGAAGAGAGGGAGCATATAAGTGTGAAGCGTGTCCCACGAGCTTCGGAACTCAAAGAGGGCTCTTTTCCCACGAAAGGCATGCGCACGCTGCCTTACGAAATATGAAAAGAAGGGGAACGGACCCCCCCCCCCCAATAAATTATGGACGGTAGACGAAGTAGCACTCCTGAAGGAGCTGATGAAAAGTTCAGAAACCATAGAATTCCAAATATGTAAATCAGCAAAGTCCTCACTAATAAAACAATAGACCTAATCAACTACCAAAGAAGGAAACTAAAAGCAGCCAGTGAGGACTCAAGCATTCAGGAGGCTACTCTAGTGACAGAGGGAGAGTGCGATCCCGTTACTTCAGGCAATGCGCGATCGCATGAACCTGAAAATAGCGGGAACGATTCAAATGAGTCGGAATGGAGACTCGACCTAGTCCATTCAACCGAGACGCTAACCGAGGTGCCCCCTCGCTCTAAAGGAGGTAGACTCTCGGTTGAAGAACATATGGTGACAGACGCATGGGAACAAAGAAGCCCTGGCGGACAATATTAATGATTTTATTAAGACACATCTATATGGAGCTATCTGGAAACATCATGAAACGAGTAAGAGCGAAATGATAGAAGAGAGGGAACAATGTAACAAGCCCAAAACAGTAAAGGGCAATAGGAGAAACAGGAACTCGAGGAAACGTTTCTCCTACGCACGTTGCCAGGAGCTGCTTCACGAGTGTCCACAGAAGTTGGCCGACGTTGTTATCAACAACGATCGCGCACTCCTGAACCAGCCAGGCAGCTACCAGAGGCCGCTGACATCAGGAGGCTCTATAAGGATTTATGGGGCCGGGCAGAAACTATCAATGCCCCGATTCAAGCAAGTGGAGCCTCCGAGCTGTCGTTGAAAAATTGTGTTGAACCTTAGGCAGAAAGGTCTTACATCCGAAAGCGGATGTAAAATCGATATGGAACTGTTGAGCGCTGCCTTAGATCAGAGCAAGGAAGAAAGTGGCGGGGTATTCACGATAGTGGATATCTCGAAAGCGTGCGACATAAACCCCCATTCGACATTAGCACCTTGCCTGGCTAGAAAGGGTGTGCCGGCCCCTATCACCAAACTAATAGAGAAAATGTACAATGGCAACAAAACTTACATTAGAGCTAATGGAAACATAGGGGTCGAGATCGAGATCCTAAGAGGAGTTAAGCAGGGCGACCCTCTGTTGCCTCTGCTATTTAACCTATGGCTGGAGTCGCTTCTCGAAATTTTGGAAGAGCAAACCAGTGGCATCAAAATCAACGATAATCATAGAATTCCTGTCCTGGCGTTCACCGACGACATCGTTTTGCTAGGTGCAAACAAGAGGGAAGCTCAGTGCCAAATGGAGGTGCTCTATAAATACCTGAGCAACCTAAACATGAATATATCGCGGGACAAGAGCCAAACGTTCTAGGTTGTCCCAAAGAGGGACACCTGGTTCGTTAAAGATCCGCAAACAAGGCTCGATAATGCGAGCATCCCAACTGTTGATCCCGACGAAGTTTTCAGGTATTTAGGCGCCAAAATGGGGCCCCGGAAAGGCCTCCACTGTAGCATTATTGTGCCCGAGATTCTGAGCGTGGTCAGAAGAGTGAGAAAACTCTGCCTCAAACCATGCCAGAAGATCGAGCTCATTGAAAAATATATCTTCCCTCGATATATCTGCCAATTACTATCAAGACCACCAAGCGATAGTGTTTTGAAGCTGCTCGACGGCGAGGTCAGGCAGGAGATTAAATCCATTCTACACCTTGTGCCTTCGACTGCCACTGGTCTCTTCTACGCCCCTAAGGCTTGTGGCGGGCTGGGGTTACCGAGATTCGAGCATATGATCAAACTCGGTACCCTCAAAAATGCTTTGAAAATGAAAAACTCTATCGATCCAGCGGCCTCCAGCCTAATAAGTGAACTCGACGATATAAAATTGAAGAAGCTGGCAAACTTCCTTAGGATCAATTGGCCGGCCACTTTGGAGGACATTGAAAGAGCCAAACGTCGGGTGAAATACTCGCATATTAAACAATGGTCGGAATTGAGAAGTCAGGGACAAGGCGTCACTGACTTCTCACGAAACAAGTCTGGCAACGTGTGGCTCGCAGAACAGAACCTGCTCAAGCCATCGAGGTTCATCGATGCTCTTAGACTTAGGTCTAACACTTTTGGAACGAGAACTGTATTGGCACGGACCGACAAAAATATTGATGTAACATGCAGAAGATGTCGTGCCCAGCCCGAAACTCTTGGCCATATCTTGGGGCTGTGCCAATACACGAAAGGCCCAAGGATTAAGAGGCACGATGAGGTAAAGTCCATCCTCGCCGAGAGACTGAGAAGGAACAACGAGGTATTTGTCGAACCTACTCTCAGGGTGGGAGGTAATCTGGTTAAACCGGACCTCGTAATTAAAAACGAGGGACGGGTTCTCGTGGTCGACGTAACAGTCCGCTACGAAAGTAAGGATTACCTTTCAAAAGCTGGAAGGGAAAATGCCGACAAGTACCAATGCTGCTTAGAGCACCTAAAAGAAAAATTCAAAGTCGGCGAGGGCGAGGTTCTGCCCGTGGCCTTGGGCAATAGAGGGGCAATAATGCCCAACACTGAGAAAAATCTGAAAATGTTGGGCATTGGAAAGCAAGACATCAAAACGATAGTTTTGAATGTCTTGCGTAGCTCTATAGAAATGTGTTACAAATTTCTAGATGGGTGATGAACCCTAGCACGATTATATTTATTATTCGACAATATTGGAAACTTATTTATTGATTTTGCATAATGACCAAATTTATAAATTGTACGTATGAAATTTAAATAATTTGAAGTGTGTCGTCTACATGTTGCTATTTATTAATTTTAATTTTATAACTATTTGCCTCCTCAATTGGATTTCAATTCTGGAGGTAGATTAAGTCTTATAAATTCCCTACGAGGGGGCTCCTCGGAAGTATGGGTCCTCGTACCGAGGACCCACAGATTGTTTCCCAAATGACTCGTCGTATTAGCGATGTACTTGACTCCCTTAAAGAGGTGGCGACACGCCGCTGACCTTATCCGAGCATGGGCTCGGACGGCGCCGTGCTGCTGAATTGGATTCGTACTTATCGAGGTGCCCCCGACCTTAAGGGCGGTCAATACAAATTTATTATCAATATGGAACAACCACAGAGGGAACGAGGAAACCATCGGTATTGAAATCGATAATTTTATTCGCACATCTCTATATGAAGCGATTAAGAGAGATTTTAAAGACGATGAAGCAGCCAAACCAAAGCCCCTAATAAACAAAATCCAAAGAAGCAGCCAAAAGAAACTAAATGCAAAAAAGAGATACTCCTATGCGCGTTGCCAGGAGTTATTCAAAGAGTGTCCGAAGAAGTTGGAGGACGTTGTTGTTAACAACGACCGCGCATGCTTGGAACCGGCCAGGCAGCCGCCGAACGCAACCGAAGTGAGGAGGCTCTATGACGACCTGTGGGGTCGAATGGGCCCCTCAAGCGTCTCAATCGCAGAAAGTGGAGCCTCCGAGCTGTCACTTATAGATCATTTTCCACCTCTAATCGCCGAGGATGTAGGCGGGAGAATTAGTAAAATGAGAAAAAAGGCTGCGGCAGGACCCGACGGCTTTAAAAAGGAACATTTATTGATACCGGGCCTGCCGGCGATATTAGCGAAACTATTTAATATTTGTTGGTACAATGCCTATTTTCAAACCGTTTGGGAGGAAAAGAGGACTACTCTAATACCAAAAGCCAACAAATCCAGCAGCCTGGTCGAGAATTGGAGGCCTATAACGATAGGTCCCATTCTCGGCCGAATTTTCTCCTCCATCCTCGACGGCAAGATCAGAAGGGGTATTGTGTTAAGTCCAAGGCAGAAGGGTTTTACATCTGAAAACGGATGTAAAATCAATATTGACCTTCTAAGCGTAGCCTTGGACTATAGCAAAAGGAACAACGGAGGGATATTCACTATCGTGGATATCTCCAAGGCATTTGACACAATACCCCATTCGGCGTTAAAACCATGCCTGGAGAGGAAGGGTGTGCCGATCCCTATAGTTAACATCATAACGAAGATGTATGATGATGCAATTAAAGCAGCCAATAATGTAGGGGTCGAGATCAGGATCCTCAGAGGAGTTAAGCAAGGTGATCCACTATCACCGCTGCTCTTCAATCTGTGCACAGAGCCGCTGATCGAAATGATTGAAGAACAAACACGTGGCATCAATGTAAATAACAACAGAAAAGTATCGATCCTGGCCTTCGCCGACGACATTGTCGTTCTTGGTGAAGACGAGCAGGAAGCGCAGCGTCAGGTGGATATCCTCCACGGATACCTGAGGAGCCTAGGTATGAAAATATTAAGAGAAAAAAGCCAAACGTTCCAGGTTGTCGCTAAGAACCGACCACACCATGAAAGAGTGTGATAGGGAGCCGAAATGTGCAATGTGCTCGAGGTGGGAGGGGGTCGGTGCGAAACATATCACCGGTTCGTTGGCGTGCCCGATGGTTCGCCAGGGTGTGAGGAGCTTTAGACTGGGACGCAATTAGGGCCCTTCAGATTAATCTAAACAGGTGCAGGTTGGCGCAGGACCTGATGGTGCAGTACGTGCGTGAAAGCAGGGTGGACATTGTGGTCATCTCTGAGCCCTATAGGCAACTGCCTTATTGGTATAACGACGAGGGCGGGGATGCATCCGTATGGGTCACCCTGTTTAATGGTAGATATGCGAGGAGCGAGACCCTAATTCAAAAGACGGGGATCGTAGGTATTAGGGTCGGTGACGTGTTTTGCGTCAGTGGGTATTGTTCCCCTAACACGTCGAGGCAAGGGTTTGATGCCTTTCTGGAGGAACTGGACGGCGTTCTGAAGAAGGGGAGGAAAAGTGCACCGGCGCTAATGGTCGCCGGTGACTTTAACGCTAAGGCCAGGGTGTGGGGAGGTAGCAAGACCGAGTGGAGGGGAACGTGCCGGCTGAACGTTAACACGAAGCGCGGTTTGCTACCGGTTAGGACGACGGGGAACTATTCCTTCCTGAGAAATGGAGGGACTAGTTTCCCGGATATATTGAGTATAGATCGACGTATGAGGCTGAGTTGGAGGAGCAGCACAGTTTTGAAGTGGTACGCAGCCTCTGATCATTTTTTTTTAATTCACGAGTTTACGAGCGGAGTCAAGAGGGCGGTTGGCGGGGCGTTCGTTTACTCGACGAAGCGGATCGACGTGGATAATTTCTTAGCTAAATTTGACGACGTATATACGGAGCAAGTTTTACAAATTGACGAGGCGGCATGCGGCAAAAGTCTGCAGAATAGCTTGGAGCGCGCGTGTGCCAAGGTCCTCAGGAAGAAGTTCCCGCCGCGAGGGAAAAGAGGGGCCAATTATTGGTGGAACGAAGAGTTGGCCATTTAAAGGAGAGCTGTCTGCGGGAGCAGGAGAAGAGCCCAACGAGCGGTGGCGGCTCTCAGGGAAGATGCTGAAGTCCGGGTGGCCGAATTCAGGGCTGCACGAAGGAGCCTAAAGAGGGCGATCGAACGCAGTAAAGAGGAGTGCTGGAAGGAGTTCTGTGCTACCCCAGATCAGGATCCGTGGGGCAGGCCGTTCCGAGTCGTGAGGAGTAGATTGGTGCGGTCGACACCATCTGAGCCCCTTGCAAGTGACAGGGTGGCGAGCATCCTGGACGACCTTTTCGTTACTGGGCAGCAGCTACGACCGAGCAGACACGAAATCAAATTGGCCCAATCTGCGGAACCTGAAGGAGAGAGGGATTTGCATATCGACGAAGAGGACTTGAAGGCGGCTGTCGGAAGGTGTGATCCCAGAAAGGCTGCAGGGGTGGATGGGATCCCCAGTGCTGTAATCCGATTGCTGGCGGAACAAAGGTCGAATGTGCTCCTAGCCGTGCTCAATGGAGTCAATAACGGCGGCAGTATTCCGGCAGTATGGAAGGTGGCTAGGGTGGTGCTGATACCCAAGCCCAACAGAGATCAGACCCTGTCATCGGCTTACAGGCCGATTAGTATACTGTCGGTATTGAGCAAGGTCTGGGAGCATACGCTCAAGTTGCTCATCGAGAGGAGTATCGGGCGAGATTCCTTCCACAGGGACCAGTTTGGCTTTAGGAGGGGGAGAGGGATCCTTGAAGCCCTGAATGGGACGGTCGCGGTTGCAGAAGATTGCAGGAGGAAGGGCCTGGTATGCGTTCTGGTCGCCCTCGATGTGAAGAACGCGTTTGACACATTGAGGCTCGAGTGCATCTTGGAGGAGGCACGTAGGAGACGGTTGCCGGGACGACTGCAGGAACTGATCGGGGACTACCTGGCTAATAGGAGGATTGTAGCGCACTCTTGGGACGGCGTCATAAGGAGGAGAGTCGGTGCGGGGGCCCCACAGGGGTCGGTTTTAGGGCCGCTGCTGTGGAGCCTCGTGTACGACGGGATTCTGGAGAAGCTTGACTGAGCAAAGAGTGATGCGGCCAGTGAAAAGTCCATGGGCATCATCTCTGCACGTCATACCAAAGAAGAACGGAGGCCTACGACACCGCGGCGACCGTATGTTGAACGCCTGCATCGTACCGACAGGTATCCACCGCCGCATATCGAAGATGTCGCGCAACATCTGCGCGGGTTTAACAACAAGCAGCCGACGTTCGCAACTGCACATGAAAATGACGAGCGAAGTCGTACAACGGACGCTTGAGAAACCTACGGGCAACGATGGAACACTTCCCTTGGTGAAGAAATAACACTTGAAACCCGCTGTAAGACACTTTCTACTGTCAATTGTAAATAGCACAAGTTCCGCCTCTGCAAATTACAGAAGCGAATTAAATTAATGCGCAACAGCAAAAAAAAAAAAATGTAAACGTTACCTCTGGCGAGGGGGTACTGTGGCGTTAGATACTCTGTATAACCGTCGTCTCGGGTAACAGCGAGGCGACGAGAATATAAACAAAAACATTTGAGACAAAAGATCGAACCCAACGATTAGCGGACGACCCAACGAGCGTCTTCGACAATCCGACTCGAGACAGAATGTTTCCGACCGTTACACCGAACAGTCCCGCGAAACGCTTGTACACACGACCAGAAAAATAAAACTTTGTTGAGTTTAAAATAGATCCGCTATCATTGCTCCCATAACCACCTCATATCTTACTATATCAAAACAATATACGTAAACAATGTATACATACGTTCACCGGTGAAAGTATGCTGACATCCTACAACATGACCTGTTTGATGAGAATTTCGGAGGCAAACGAAAGGTTCGTCCTTCCAAATCGGTTCTGTGTTGCTATTATTATTCTTTCTCATCTACCAATCAGTCGAAACTCGTGCTTTGTAAGCAACAGTGGTGTAACCGATATTGTAACGTTTCATATCATATACAAAAAGTATTAACCTATTTATGTCGAAAAATTGTTAGTTTAGATTATATCTTACGTTTAATTTGTCGTATTCAAGTTCTGCTCGAGCAGTCGAGCTAAGCGGACGCGTGAAGCAGTGCTCTCGTAAGTGTGACAAGTAGGCAACAAAGTAACTTAAAACAGTGCCAGTCGCTAAAATGCGAGCAAATTCCACCTATTAAAATACTAAATAATGGCGAATCATATGTCATAAATAGAGCGATAGATATTACTAACCCAAATAAATCAAGAAACGAGGATCAAGATTGCTCAGTCGCAAGGGAAGTTGAAATGGAAAATGCACAGGCCAATGATGGGAGGAATAACATCGATAACGATCTAGCACACCAGAAAGAAAGCTGGAAGGTTGTAACTCCCAGCAAAAAACGAAAAATAACAGCAATTACAAGAGTTGGGAGGGCTATAGAAACAGAAAGGCAGCAATGGCTCCAAGAAGTTCCTCTCCACAACTCCTTCAGTGTACTGCCACAAGAAAAAGAACCAGATCCAAAAG